>LN483416.1:318671-331717 GCA_900002565.1 Culicoides sonorensis
GTGGTGAAAATTTGTATGTATGTGAAACTTTTGATTGAAATCGATTGGAAATGTAAATAAAATGTTTTATTATTATTTTTTGAATTATATGAAAAATGTTGTTGTTGCAATTGGAAGGAAGGAGTAAAAAAATGAAAATAAATCAGATGAATGTGTGAATAATCATGATTGATTGGAGATATAAGATTTAGAAGAAAAGAGAGTGTGTGAGAGAGTGAGCGAGTTTAAGTTTGACTTTCCATTTTCTTATCTAACGAATCGATGTGTTTTTCCTCGTATTTTATCACGAATAAAGGATCTAAAACTTCTAAATATGAAATTTTTGACACCATATGACTGTGATAGATGGTGCAAAATAAATTCATCTTATAAATAAAATATTACAGACACAGTACACACACACACACACGCACACGTACATAGGCAAAGTTGAGATGATTGATGACGAAAAATACAAATCTCTATAATGACAGTGATTTAAAATGAAAATGATTTATCGGGCCTTGGTTGTGCTAGAAAAAAATTTGAAAAAGTATTTACGAATTTAAATTTAAGTGCATTTTCACAATTTAACTCGAAAATTTAACATTTTAGATCCCAATTTAGCATGAAGGCAAATTTTAATGACAGACCCCATCAAAAGGTGACTTAAATGACATTTTTCATTGAGACTTTCCTTTAATATCCTCTTGTTATTGTGATAATAAGGAATAATAACAATAAAAATAAAATAATAAATAACTTAAAGTTTTTCTGTTTTCACATTGAAGAGTGTTTGCACTTGAAAAGGAAAATAACAAATGAAAACTTTGACAATCAAATTAAAAATGGATGAAAATCATAAATAAAAGCATGGATGTCACATTTCAAACTTACATCAAACACTGTTAAAATCGTAATTTGGGTAATTATCGACAAAATCAAGGCGGGAATTCGAGTTTTAGCATTGAAACGCCCATCCTTCAATATAATTACATTTAATTGGATGAATAATTTAAAATCACTTAATGATGTTCGAAAATCATTTGTTAATAAAAAGGCATTGCGTGTTAAAGGACATTTTTTAACTTTTTTTTAATTTCAATTCAACATTTCAAGTATTTAAGGTACAAAAATAAACCCCCATTGCAAAAAAAAAGAAGAAAAATGACAAAATAACAAAGAAAGACGAAGATTTATTACACCGGTATAAAAATCAAGATAAAAATGGGAACTTGATTTACTATTTTTTCGTTCTTGTTTCTTCTTCACTATTTTCCTAACATAATTTATTAACGTTAACATAGTAGTTCGACACAAAAAAAAAATACATTTAATGGTCAATTTGTGACTATGAACTGTCACTAGTACACTTTTTGGATTTAGAATAATAAAGTTATGGGTCGCACGATAAAAAATGGTCTGGTACTTTGTGTGGTGATTTCCTTTTTTTGATGGATTTAGTTGTTTTAGTATTATTAGAATCTTGATTTTCTTTCCCTGTTCCCTTGTACTTTTTTGGTTAAATGGAACAAAATACTACAAATGTGAGATATAATTAATTGTCACAATTGTTCTTCTAATTTGTGACAAATGGATGGTTTTCTTGATTTATGTGGTCTTTTTGTATCGGATTCCTATGAAATGTGAGAAAAATGAACTTAGTGACACCATATTGAAATGACTGACACGAAAATTTCATGGTACATCGATTAAGTTTCAACGAAAAAGCGCTTTAACGGATTTTTCTTGTCTCTGGGCATCAAAACACTTAATCGTAGTAACGTAAACCCGAAAATACGCTTTTTAGGGTCACTTGAAATGGAATTTCATATTCGAGATTGAATTGATAAGAACTTTTCTGGTTTTTATAAGATTAGTTGTCACTTTAGTAAAAAGGAGTGTGAATTACAAATAATTAACATAACACTGATCATCAGATTATTTTCATTGAAAATTGAAGAGCGTTTCTATACCTTTTTATAGCTAAAATTTCATATGAATTTAATTTGAATTCCATTTTAACATTAAAACTTCTAATTTTTAAGCGTAAACAATAAAATCACAATAAACTGTAAAGAAAAACACATGATGACACATAACAAATAGCATAACAACTGCTCATTCAAAATAGGATTATGTGGTATTTTGTTTTCAAATATTCAATGCCATTGTTGCATATTTTCTACTTTTAAGAACTAACTGTTGTCTGCTATGACAATAAATTCGTAACTTTCCATGCTACTGTCTTTGTTTTGCATGTTTGCATGTACAAAAAAATCAACATTTGATGACAAAACAGCACATGGGAGGTCAAAACCAGATCTGCTCAATTCAAATCAAATCGGTTTTAAGTCCTTTTGAAAATTAAATTAAAAATTCAGTTAAATAATAACAAGATCATTAATACATGAGTGAATTTTAAAATAAATAATAAAAAAAGAGAAATTTAAATTATAAAATTATTTTACACAAAAGAAAATATGGGAAGCTTAATACGGAGGATCAAATTTAAAAATAATAAAAGTTTTAAAGACTGTAAAATAATAATAAAAAAATAAATAGGTGATGATTTTTTTTGATGTTCTAAGACCCAGATTTGAAATGTTGTTTAGTGTTAAGGTAACTAAATTATAATAATAATCTTCATGCATGACATCAATTTGTTAAAATGTCAAAATGTTCTTAATCAATATGTCATGACATGTTACAGCTGCTCTTCAAAAGTGACAAAACAGAAGAAACAAGAAAGAAAAAGAAGAACGAGAATAAGATAAATGAGAACTATTTGTATTAAGATCATTTGAGAGGTGAAAAAAAATATCTTAAATTTAAGTTGTTCAGTTCTTGAATGAGGGCTTTGCTTATTGTTAAGTGTTTTGGAAATCTAATTGACTTTAAAATGGATTGGGTGAAGTGAAAAATGAATAAGGATTATAGATTTTTGGAATCAGATAAGCACTTGAAAGTAATTGAAAGGCAAATTAAACTTTTTTTCCTAGAACTTGAACGGAATTTGATTTGAAAATAGTTGCATAGCGCGATCTTTAGCGTTGAAAGCGCAATTTAACGGTTTTTCTCCTGTCAAATTCAAATTTTGACATTTTAAATTAACTGTTGGTGAGAATTAACTTCATTCAGAATGAATCAGCTTCTATTTTAAGTGCCTTATTTTTGACATTGTCATTAAATTATTGACGCTTCTCCTTCATTTTTCAACATATTCCCTTTATTTTTAGTATTATAATTATTATTTATTTACAATGCAAAATAAATCGATAAAGAAGAAAAAAAAACATTAAATTCAACGCCATTCAATACAATATTTGCCTATAATCAAATGTGTGTGTTGTAAAGAACTTTTGATTGACAGCCACTTTTATTATGTAAACATTCATGTTGTCAGTAGAAAATTGAAATTTAATTTATTTTTTTTGTTCAATTTTTTATTCTTGTCTCACTTTTTATTTTGACAATGAAGCAAAAAAAAAAATTGAAATTGAATCAATGAATGAACGTTGTTATTCAGATGATTTGTGATGATTTTTTTCCTCTTTTCTGATATTATTTTAGACATGTCTGTGTCAGTTGATTTATATTTTTAATACAGAGAAAATTAAATTTAGAATTTCAATGAAACTCGAGTAATTGATATTGAAAGGTTATCAATAAGTCAGAAAAGTACTTGAAATTCCTTTAAAAATAGAATATTAATGACATTAAATTTATATTCGTATTGTTTAATGTGAACCAAAATTCTAATTTAAACTCTTTTATTTGCTTATGTGAAGTTTAACATCCGGACCAAACCCATAATTTTTGACACATGCATGGGCGGATCTCATTTCAAAACAATATGTTACCCTTCAAACCGAATTCCATGTATATTTTTTGACATCCTAATAATATTTAATGCACTATCACACAATAATAACGACATTTTAATTCACAGAATGACATGGAACTTACTGAATTACACACACATACAGAGACACACACACACGTGTTTGGGTATATTTTTCAAGGCGGTTGTATCACACTGACTTTATGTGAACAATAGGACAGAAAATACTTGTCAAATGATAATTATGGACATAAGTCATGTGATATCTTGTCATGAATGGTTTTAAAATTTCTTTATACAATAAACATAAATGTCAGAATTGATGATAAGGTTTCAGTTTATTCATGTAAAGTTTTTTTTTCCTTGTGTCCATGTCATAAAGATGAATATTACAAAACACCACAAATGATTTTTTATTATTAATATTTAGTGTTTAAATTGAAAAGAAGTCTATAAAAAAAGAGTTAAATGAAGAGAACTTGTTCAATTTAATTGAGGTTCCCTGTTGTGTTCGTGTTGGTTAGCGCGATGTGAGACGATGAAAATTACTAGAAATATTTTAAAATGTTACTTTTTTTATATATAAATTTATTAGACAGAAACACTTTTGTGCATTGAAATACAAATTAAATTGAATGAAATTCATTTTTACAGTCCACACTAAGCATTTATCGGTCATGATATCCCATGGATTTAGTCAGCAGAAGCAACCGTCATTCATTCCATACCACACCGCCTAATCATTTCTTCTTCTCTCTTATGTTATTATTTTATTTTCATCAATTTTTATTTTTGTATTAAATTATTTTTTAAACTGTTGTGTCATGTCTCATGAAAAATAAACACATATTTATACTAAATTGTATTAATTTATGACATTTTAACACAAAATAATGACAAAACATAAATAAACAATTTTCTGAATTATTTTTCAGAAATTTCAATTAACAAGGGGTGATTCGTCGATTAAGATCTGAAAGTGTTTCCAGAATGAAACTGTAAAAAAGGAGCCTAGAATAGTGAACTGTGGAAATCAATTTTTGAGGAAGTCAAGACTAGGAAATGGAAAACCAGCTCTCAGTGGTCAGTGATCACATGAAAATTTCTTCAGACCACTGTAAATTGCGCTCCATGAAAAGTCATTTAAACGTTTTAATATTCTCTTTATTTGCATATTTACCTTATTCGATCGATTCATTGATTTAAATCAAATAACATTTCAGAAACAGCTCATTAACATTGTAAAATGACAATTTTATTGGATTTAAACAGCAGTAGTGTGCACATTAAATAAATTTATCGCTTAAACACATCACACACACAAATGACTTGTACAAGATATCTTTCACAGCTATCTCAATCCGGACATATTATAACCGAGAGCTGTCATTTACTCAATTTTATTACAATAAAATAACTAAGTGGATTGTATTCATATTCATTTTAATACACCAAAGAGGCGATTTTTATCATCATATCATCATCTTTTTTTTCATATTATATTTTATTTTAAATATATATATTTTCAACATTTAAAGTTTTCACATACATTTTATTTTTATTTTATTTGAAAGGCAAAGAGTTGTCACCTCCCACCCGCTGTGTTGAAATGATGACACATTTTAAATATAATTTTCTGTTTCATTATTTTATTTTTTTTATGTGTACATACATACATGAAATGGGTTTGAACGATGTGATTTAACTGATATGAAGACTGATATCATAATAATAGTAACAAAACATAAAAAAAAAATTCTATGTAATTGATGTGTCATATAAATATTTTATTATCAACATAGTGAAACAGTTTCATTCTTCCTCGAGACATGAAGAGTTAGTTTGAGTCTTAAAATGTGTGTATATGTGAAAATGAAAAATTACACTGCGGGAGGGAAAAACAAATGTTTTCTCATATTTATTAATATAATATTTTTTTTTGTCTTTGTATAGAATGCGTCTGTGCTACTGTTTTATCCCTTAAAATATAAAATATGGTGATACAATAAAGAATAACAACAACATTGTCAGTGAAATATTTTTAGCAATATTTCATTTTTTTGTTAAATTATGTGCGTTATTTATTGTCGAGTACTTTTTCATTTTAACTACTTGTGTAGTAATAAAAAAAAAATAAAATAAAATACATTTCAGCGAACTTTTACTCTATTTGATGGAAAATAGGGCTTACGTTCCAAAACTTATGTTCCACAGATAATTTTTTATGATTCTAACTTCAGAACTTACATTCCAAAGATTCTTACTTCATAAGTTACGTTCCACAACTAATTTCCATAATTTAAATTCAAATCATACGTTCCATAAACAAATAAAAAAACGGCATCCAAAAATGTGCTCGTTCACACCATTCAATACCTCTGTTTTCATTTTTGTATAGAATTTTATGTGAAAAATCAAATAATTTATTGCCTTATAGCCTGATAACAATTTCAAAAAATACATCATAACTTATAATGACTCTATATAATGATTTAACAAACCAATCCTCTTTTCTCATTTAAAATAATATAATTACTGTGATCATGATTGTTTTATGTACACACACACACACACACACATAATAGAGCTAATAGACTCAGCACGATACAACAATTTACCTCTTTTTTTCCAATTTACAAGATGATCAAGAATTACAAACCGACACAAACCAATCAATGTCTGCCCGGATCATTTACTTAACTGATCACTATTCAATTCAGCACTAAATAAAGAGAAAGAAAGTATCCTGAGGCTAAATTTAACATGAAATATGTTTAAATAAAAAACCATAAATTGCCTTTAAACAAGCAGCAATATATCATTATATCGTTCATCGATTGAATTGTAGTAATTTTTTTTTCTCCTTGCTTTTTATAATAAGCGAATGAGTGCGAGAGACTTTGTAATCATCCATCCATAACAAATCATAATAAAATATATTATTAAATGGTTTTAAGTATAGGTTTTCGATCTTCTAGTGGATAATCATCCCTTTTTTGTGCTAACTAACCTGTAATTTATTAGACTGCACATAACAAAAGCAAAATTTATATGAGTTTTCTTTATGATTGTTCTGCAAGGCATCTCTCATAATTCATGTATGAAAATTAATTTTTAATACTTGCTTAGAGGCATTTATTTAAAGACGTTTTTTTTGAGTTATTATTGAAATGAAAATGGGAAGTCGAAGCTCTCTTGAGACGAGGACTTACTTGAATGGTTTAAATGGGTAAAAATCGTGTCTAGCGAGCCTTTACAAGGTGACACTCTCATTCGATGGACCCTCAGTATGGTTCATTCAGACCCCAGTAGTGACCTTACACGTAAGTTTTCGATTTTTGGAGTTTTTGGCCTTTAAATCATCCAAGGTCATTCCGTAACTCACTTACAAAAATATTGGTGGATCAGGTTTGATGGTCATTTAATGGACAAATTCAAAAGAGGGGTACCATGTCAAAGGGTTAAATGAGCCGATACCAGGTAAGTGACCATTAGACTTTGTATCACCCTCTTCAGTGCTGTGAAAAGAAATTAATACAAAGAATCGTAAAATGTGTGGCAGATTCATTGTGTATAAGGTAATAATTTACTTACCCATAAGCTGTGTATTAGTGTTAAATTCATATAAAAGACCATTTAAATCTCTCATAATTTCATATTTTTTTACTTCGTCTTCCCATTCTTGTCTTTATAGCTCAACACAAACATCTGCGCATTTATACACATTTCAAAGCATCTTTATTATTATTTATTATGTTTTGATAATAAATAGCATTCATTTAATATTTGTGCAAGCAATTTGTTATCAGCACATAATAAACGTGTAAATAAAAGGAGTTACTCAACACAAAAAGCCGGGCAAGAGAATTATTATAAGTAAAAATCACTTTAAATACACAGATATGCGAGAGAGCTAAAAGGCAATTATTAATCTTTCAAATGAAAAAAATAAATATAAATTTGAAATGAAAAATATGGATGTGAGATGAGAAAGGGAGGAGACATTATTATTTCATTCTTTTCGCCTCTTTCGCGTTTTTCACTTTGCAAGATATATCACCCCAATTTTTCATTTTATAATTTTTGCCTCCTTCTTCTTCGTCTTCTTTGACTTGAAACCAAGATACCATTTTATTATAAATAAATTATAATTTTAAAATCATTATTTAAAGTGTCATGACATGCCTTTCATCTTCCATTTAATATGTTGTGTTGATTATCTTACAAATATTATTATTTTGATTTGAATTGGCTTCTACTCTTAACTCTTATTTTCGATTTAAATTTTGACATCAAAAAAAATTTATTTATATTTTAATTTAATATCTCCCTAATTTATTATTTCTGTTTTTTGTTTTTAACTTAACTTGATTTGAATGGACATTTCAAAACAAAAAAGAAGAAACTAGACAAATGTTCAGCTGTGCTCAGTGAGTGTCTTAAATATAAAAATATAATAGATAAAGTAACTTGAAAATGAAATAAAATAAATGATGATAATTTAAGTGATCATTCAAAAACATAAATCATTTTGTTGAAAAAAATTAGTCAACAGTTGAAGAAATGTCATGTAACATCTAAATTTTTTTGTTTGTTTAAATTAAAATGTGTGGTTGTTATCTAGATTATGTGAATATGTGATGAGAATTCTCATGTTTGTTTAAAAGTCACTTTAATTTATTGTTCTTCATTTGATTTGAAAAACAGGTCCATGTTCCAGGTCCAATACACGATGCATGTGCCATGAAATGTGGAATCGTATGTTGTTCAAGAGTGCCGGTGAAGAGATGAGACCATGGCCCGATAGCGTAAATTGAAACATCTTCTCCACCATGTGTTTCGGATCGTCTTGGAATTGTGCTTGGATACGGCAATTTGAAATAGTGTTCATATAAACTTGGATCGACACGACCTTTTTTATTTCTATGGAGATTATATCCCAGGCCATTTGCATAACTGAGGATCATTTGATCGAATCCATCTTCAGCTGGTGTACCAACAAGACCAAGAATGTCAGATGTGCGTTCGGGATATCCTGTAAATGACATTACATGACTATGATCTGCAGTCACTACAATAAGAGTTTCTTCTATATCAACTTTATCTAGAGCAACTTGAATTGCTTTGGCGAATTCAGCTGTTTCATCTAATGCTATGGTAGCGTAATTGTCATGATGTGCACTATCGATGTTTCCTCCTTCAACAAACAGGAAATATCCTTCGCGTTCTTTGCTGAGGACGTCGATTGCTTTTGAAGTCATATCGGCTAATGATGGTTCTTGTCGATCCACACCTTCAACGAGAGTTTCTAAATGATACATCATATGATTGTAATCAAAGAGTCCTAGTAAGTAATCAGCATTATTTGCATTGAATTCCATTAATTGTTTACGATTCCAGACATATTGACCTAAAGATTTTTTGGATTGTTTCCATTCTTCAATCAAATCAACACCATCCAATCGGGCACCATATGCTCCGATCATTTCTTCATCCAATGTTGTATTTGGACGAAATTGACGTCTACCACCACCCATGATCACCTTCATCTTACTTCCAACTTCACCCCGTATGAGTTGTTTTGCAATATCAGGTGTTGTGTCAGAACTACAATTTCCTCTTATCACATCACTGTCATTTTCCCAATTTCTATTACTCGTATGTCCATACAAGCCAACTGGTGAAGCATCAGTTACAGATGACGTTGTAACAAATCCAACGCCTTTCATGGCGTCAAGTGCCCATTTGCCAATCGATGGTGTTTGATTTTCCTTCAATTGAGCTGCATCACAATCGCCCAACTTGACATTTGCTCTAACACCAATCATATCATAATTCGATTTCACACCACAAAAATAAGCTGTTGCAGTACAAGCCGAATCAGAAGTCTGTTTATCAACACAGTACGTTTTCGCCATTCCAGTGTATGGAAATTTCTCAAAATTAAGATGTTCATTCATATTTTTATTGATATAAGATCGCGTGGCGGTAATTGTATTAACACTAAGACCATCACCTAGAAAAAGTATCACATTTTTAGCTATCTTAATATTTCGCTTCAAATTCACATGATCATCAACGATTTTCAGACCAATTTCTTTCCAATAACTCGTATCACGTTCATTTGAAAGTTTATCATCCAAAACCGTTTGCAATTCAGGATGCAGATGCTTCGCGTTACAAGTTAGTGAAATCAAAAGAAATATCAAAATGGTAACGTACATTTTGAAATTAAGCAATAAACTGAAAAAAGAAACTGATTTAATTTATTAACAATAATTAATTATATCGTTATCTTATCAATATTCAATCAGTTGATAAAATTTTAATCCGAGTCTTCGATTAGATGAGTATCTTTCAAGTATCTTGAGATGTTTTATTTTACGTGTTTGAATCATTCATTGATTGTGATTGCCAATTTTTTTTATAAATATTAATTTTAAAAGTTGAACGCCTGTTTATTAGTGTCAATGCAAGTCAATTTGATTTATATGATTTTAATTTTCATAGAAATGAAAATTAGAAATGTTTTCTATTGTAATTGCAGGATATTATGATTTCAATTGCACTAAATGACTAACATCTATTCAAGTGGTTATTTGTTGGCTCATTATGATAACTAAAGTGTGAAATCTAAATGTGAATGAGGTAAAATTGAATTGAATTTTTTGTTAAATGGACATGAAAATTGCTTAAATTCACATACAAGTCGGCACTAAGCCCTGAATGGCTAACAAGGTTTTTTTGGAATCTTACTCTCAAGTTCTTCTCCATAGTGTTTTTGACTGGTCATATGTTGCAGCACTTTCCATGACCATTCACAATAATTTCAAAATTTAATTCATAATCATAATATTGAAATAGAGACCAGCATTAGTGTTCAATGAATCTAAAATAACAATAATAATCATAATACGTACGCTATGGCCATACACAGTCAAATATTTGAAATTAATCGAATATTAAATGACATATTCTAATATCGAACGTTAATTTCAAGAGTTCAATTGTCAAATTAAATTTATTTTCCTGAAAAAAAATTCCTGAATTCGACATTAATGTAATTATGTTTCGACATGGTCTCATTTCATCGTATCCTTAGCTCGATGGAAATGTAAAGAGTCGTGTCTAGACAATAAATTCTAATTCAAATAAATCACTTCTTTCAAATATGGTCCCTTCTTAGCTCTAAGGAAAAAAATATTTCTTTAGAATTTTTCCCGAAAAAGTAACAATAAAATAATATTTTTTTATTAAGCACGATTTGACAAAAACTGTTGTAAATCAAATAAAAGGGTTTCTGTTTCATTTCACTTCTTTCATATTTTAGCAATAAGCCATAACTCTCCAAAAAAAGAGGAAGAAAAAAAAACAAAGTATTTTTTTCATGAAACATTTACAAACAACACTATTTTTATTATTATGTCGTCGTCTTAAAGCAAAAATAAAACATTTTCATACAAATAATATGCTAAAAGCCGAAATCTTCTAGTTTTTTTTTGTTTCTTTCATTCAATCCATTATACTTATATATAACGGTAGCACTGAAGAAAATAATAATAAACGACATACTTAAAAAAATAACAAAAATATATTGCCTTTGCCTTTACATTTATAACAATATACATACAAAGGACTTCTTATTTTATTTTATTTTATAAATAAAATACAACTTATTCACATATTACTGCATTTTTATTCTATTGTTATTATTATTTTTGCTGTGTTATGTTATAGTTTAGTCTTTTTTAAATATATTTAAACGTATATGACAATTTATAAGAAAATATTTTCATGAGAACATTTGCATTATGATAATTTATGGTTGTTGCTGTATTATTATTATTATTGCTGCTACCCAATAACATTGTTTTTTTTTGTATCATATTTATACGATTTGGAATCATATGTTTGCGCTTTTCATGCTTTTAGTTTTTTATGTTAGACAGGGATCAAATTTCACTGAATTTCAAGGTTTTTGGTTCATTCAATGACATTTTTCGTAATGTGACTTGTTTTTCATCCCTGTTTCATTTGAAAATGACAAAAAAAACAGTAAAAAATGATCCCTTTCAACATTCATTTCTTTAACTGTCTTTTTTATGTTATGGGTACAAGACAGCTCATGTATATAAAAAAATGAAATATATTTGCCAATTTTCTTGAACATTTAATAGCTGAACTATAGCATTAAATAAGAAAAATAAGAAAAAGAAGGAGAAGGAAAAAAATCGTATATGAAAGGAGAGTGTTGTCACACTGAAAATTTTTGTCATAATTCAACTTGGTTCACAGTATTCATTATAAAGAGGCCACAATATGATACATTTATAAAAAAAAATTATATAAAAAAGACCAAAATAAGATATATATTTATGAATTATGTACTCGAGTGCTTGTGCATGAATTTAACCACACGTAAGTGTAATAAATGTCACATGAGGTTCAGGTCTTATAACAAGTTGATATTTTATTTGAATTTTTGAGTTATGTTACATGATTTCCATTCAAAATAATGTCACTTTTTAAAATTTTTTTTTTTATGTTTTTGCTTTACATTTTCAAGGATTTATTATTCATTTAATTTATGATTATGAATTTAAATTAAAATAAAAAGAGAGAGAAGAAAAAAATCACATAAAATATAAAATTGTAATCAAGTAGAAATTTAATACTCTTTATTTTTATGTGCGAGTGCCGAACACTAAAAAATATTATTAAATATTATATTATCTTTATTAAAAATCTTTGTTAATTTTATTTATGACCATTTTATATATAAAAATGGCAACCAGAGGCAAATAACCAATATAATGCAATTTTTATTGCTATATTCCATTTCATTATTAAAATTACAATTATATTTTGTGTTGTGTGTTCGTACAATCGTTTGGGTAAATTATTATAATTTTAATAATATGTTCTTTTTTTCCCTTATTCGCTTGATTACATGCACATAAAATTAATGATATGGCAATTTGTCATTTGAAATTATTTTTTTTTTTCACTCATAAGTAGGTATGTGAGGCATTTCATGGCGAAGTTTAAAGATTTTCAGTCGAATATGACACGTAAAATTTCCTCCTCACAATGTAATTAGAAAATATTGCCTTTAAATTTTAATTTAGTTGTCTCATTGAAATTGAACAAAAACTTTTTATGAAGTGTCCATCGAAGAATTTGAAGCGAATACCGCAGAAATTTGAAAATCGACGGATTTTTC
>LN483416.1:331817-359481 GCA_900002565.1 Culicoides sonorensis
TTTTTTTGAAATAACACTAATAACAGACGTATAATTACTTACATTTGTAATTAATTGTCTTTTGAGAATGTTATTGGCAACATTTTACAAAGAAATCATCAAATCGATCAATTCTGATTTTGGTGACACTCAGAAATTAACAAAATTTATTTAAAAAAATATGACCGTTAAAAATTTTCGATTTCAAAATTTTGTAAAAGGAATTTTAATTGATTGTTTTTCGTTTATTTAGTTTTTTTCTGGCTAATTTAACACAATAACGTAAATTTTACTTAAAAATCGTTTCAATTTTCTAAAAAACATGAATTTTATATTGAAAATCCGGTTCAAAAACAACATTTTTTTTTTTTGCCCCTCGTCTTTTTTGACTTTTCAAAAGGGGCATCGGACAAAACTTTTAAAATTCATTTGTCGCGGCCTAAGTAGGTATTTGAGGCATTTCATGGTGAAGTTTCAATACTTTCAGTGAAATGTGAGAATGGAAATTTAAAATTAGACATCAAATTGAAACATTGCCTCCTCTCAATGTAATTAGAAAATACGGCACTTAAGCTGTAATTTAGTTGAATTTCATTGAAATTGGAGAAAAATTTTCCTATGAAGTCTCCATCAAAGAATTTTCCAAAATTGAGACATTTTCTTCAATGTGAATGCACTCGTGGTAATCGTCGATGATCACGTTCTACAGTTTTTTACAAGTGTACGATCAACAAAGTGATACAATTACATTTATGTACGAAAATGATTCAAGAAACAAGTTTCAAGTCATTTCAATTTCAACTTGTAGTCCTATTTCATCTTTTATGTGAACTTTTCTAGTCAAAGTACCTTAAAGGACCTTCTCAGTCATGGAAAAGAGGGTAAGGAAATCTTTTCTTAAAAAAAATTAAATTTATTACAATTTCAACAATTACACAATAAAATTAAAATAAAACCATTGTATTTTTTTTTCCTTTCAATTCCTTCATAATTGATTCAAAGTACCACATTTAAAATAAAATAAAAATAATAATATGCATGCATTCAAATGACAATAAAAATAAATGTATATTACAATGTATAAACGCTACTCTATAATAACAATTTTAATAACTAGTTTTTACCTATAAATTTTTGTCTGAATACATTCATACACATAAAAATATAAAAAGTTTAAAATGTTAAACATAATTACCTGATTTTATTTCATTTTGAATGGCATATTTATGAGTAGTCAATTTGACAGTTTTATGCTTCATTTATTTGTGTATATTATTAATATTTCTTATTTTTTTTTTGTTTTTGTTAAATTTAAACGACAGAGCGTGTGACGACGATAACATTTTGGAAAGTTTCACCTGTGTGTGTGTGTGTGTGTGTGTATGTGAAATACGTGTAAGATAACATCGAGTTAATTTTTTCTGTCAAATGAAACAACATCCATAAAATTAAACACTTAATATTTAAAATGAGGACAAATCAATAAAATTAATTAAATAATATTATTCATATCACCATTAATATTAATTTTCAATCACAAATGACTATGCCATAAATATTCAGCTTATCATCATTTTCATCAATATTTACGGCTTTTAATATGAGTTTTAAGTACACACTCACGTATATTATAAACAGTAAAATTTATCTATGGCCACACATTCATTAAAAAAAAAAACAAAAAATAAAAACTCTTTTACACACAAAAAGCTGAAAAGGTATCACATTTCTGTTCAAATAATATTCCATAAAATATATTAACGCATTTAATATACATTCACATTCACATAAAACTCTTGTGTTGTTGTTAATTTTTTTGAAACGCGTTTAAATTACATGAATTTATTAACACGTTAATACAATATACAGGAAAAACGAGAGACCTGTCTTAATAATAATGTTTAAAATATCAATTAAAATGTTCACGGAGTTAATTATTGTCTGTACGTGTCTCTCACCTCTTGTACATTCATTCATCTGTTATTTGTGTGTGTGTGTGTGTGACTGTTAATTATTTAAAAAAAAAAAACCTTAAATGAAAAAAAAAATTATTATCATTCATTTAAAATAAAAATGAAAATACAGAAAAAAATTATATGACAGAAGAAATAATTGAACTTGACTTGCTTTGCTTATAAAATAATTTTAGTATTAATTTTGTAACATTTTTTTTCTTTAATATTAATTTAAAAAGACATACAACAGAAATTAATGTTTATATAAAGAGTTCACGCTGTGAGTATAAAAAGTTATTATAATCAAAATACAGACAGATAGGGATCAGTAATTAGTTGTGAACACAGAAAATGAAAAGGGATTTTAATAAACATTCAAAAAAAAATCGTATATTTAATTATTATTTTAAATGTTTATTTATTTATAGTACGATTTTATATTTCGTTCTGGTTTTGATTGTCAAATGACGATAAGCAAGTTGTCAACTTTTTTTTTGTTCGTTCTGGTTTTTGGTCTGGGTACACAAACGCACACACAGTAGGTGGTTTTTGGTAAGTTTTCAAGTTTTAGAATCATTTTAATGTTAATTAAATGTTTTTATTAGCAGATTACGTTTGAAAAAAATGGAAAAAAACAGAACGCGAATTAGCAGTTTTGAATGGTAAATGATCTTATCAATATTGATCGATGGAGGTATCATAGGAATGAATTTCAGTAGACACCAACATTCCTTTTCTGGTAACTTAATCGTAAAAGGTGGGATATTCTTAAAATGAGCCTTGCTTTGTCATTCTAATTCTGTTTCAATCGTGCCTTGAACTAAAATTTTGAACCAAAACCTTAATGTAGCTGATTGAGTTTCACTTATCTCATCCAACTCTTTCCATCTACATTGAAATACCTTTTTTGTTACAAATTAAATAAACAAATTTTACGTAACCATAATCGAATAAAATTCCCAATAAACTCAATTTCAATTCCTCAATTCATATATGATTCAAATTTCAATTAAAATTGCAACATTTTATGCCAATTTCTTGTCTTTCTGTCGATTTATTATAGTCAGTCAAAGACCACAAATATACAATTCAATCTACATTTTCACATACACACACACACACATTAATTTCATCTATAGTACAAACATCATCATGTCATCCTTTTTTCATATAAACACAGCAATGATACATAAATTTTACAGGCAATATTTAATCCATTTATAACACAAAACACAAAATGCCACTTCATATCATCATCATCATTTTCATTTCATCACACATTTACACACACACACACACACACACAATACGGACACTAAATCGATATGTCAAAACACAAAATTAATATGAAATTGATCTAGATTGAAAATTTAAATTGATTTGTTTTGCTTTTATTATTAGAATTGTATAAATATTATACTACATGGATGGTTAGCTTGGGGGCTGTCTGTCTATTTGCTTGCATGTCATTCATTCAAAAAAGTTGAATTAAAATGAAAAAATATGTGTGTGTGTGTATGTTAAATACGATGATAATGATAATAAATGAATATCGATGGGAATATTTTTTGTTATGATTAGGATTGGAAATTGAAGAATTTTGGTGCTGTTTCGTGATTCAGGTACATTTGACTTGTTATTTTTATGATTTATGAAATTATTCATAAATTGTTATAACAAAATACGATTTTTATGTTGAAATATATAATTTTATTTATAGGTTCTGAGTTAAACAACACCCAAACCGGAAAAATAACAAATTTGGCGTAGAAAAGGTAAACGATTGTGACACAAATATTTATTAGTATGAGAAATTTACCTTTTTTTCTCTTCTCCTGATAGCTTTTTCTTTTGTAATAGTACATTCAAGGGTAAAATGTACATTGTACAAGTTAAAGGGGTTACAATAAATAAATAAAATAGGCAATAATAATAATTGATTGTTATTTATAATTTATTGTGGTTATATTTTCATTGTTATATTTATTATTATTATTTTATATTCTATTTGAGTAATTCAGGCAAGCAATTCATTACCGTGTGATAGCATTAAAAGTATACTTTATTTATTTATTTTATACCTTTGCCACAAAAGAGAACACTCTTGAACGATATGATGATAAATTTAATATAATAGTTTTGAGTCACGAATAAATTTTCTCAAACACACTCAATTTAAGCACCGAGGGAAACAAGTCAACATCGTCATTGTCATAAATATTACAAAAATATAGTTTCAGTTAATAATAAAGTGATAAATTTATTGCTTTATTATAAGTTTGAAGTAATTTATATGGCAAATGTATAATATTTCATATTTTTTCTGGTTTTATTGTGGTTGTTATAAGTGAAAAATGAATGTTTATGATTAATTTATTAGTGATTATATTGATCAGATAAGACTACATTTCAAGAAAATTGTTATGATAATGAAGGGCGATTACCTTTGAAATTAAAAAGAAAGAATTATAACGTATTAAATTGATAAGAAACTGAAATATAAAGAAAATTAAGACATGCACTTCCTTTACAATAAATTTAAATTCATTTCAAAAAATTAAACAATAATCTTTTTAAAAGCAGTGATGTGGGTTCATAGTTTTGTGAAAATGGGCAATGAAATTGAAGTGTCAAAAAAATTAAAGGGGCCATACAACAAATTTCAATTAAATGAAAGAACATGGTGACCCCGTCATCTGTTGAAATGTCAAATAACATCACTGACAAATCACTCAAATTCAATTCTGACAACGACACAATAATACAAGCACGTCTCCCAAGCATAGCACATTCAAAAAAAAACTCACTCGCTGATATCATGATATTATTTTATTATATTATGACACCACTTGACAGTTAGACAACTCTTTAACGTCTGATTCCCACAAAATGCAATAAAAACCTACACTGTACGTATAGATAAATAAAATAATAATAATAATAATATAAAAGGTAACATTAATAATAATTTCATTTCATTTAACAACAATCAAACACAAAATATGTATAAAATAATGGATAGAGGGAGAGAGAAAATGTTAATGATAGACAGTAAAGACAGACACTAGATAGCCCAGAAATGTTCCTGTTATTATTGTGAATGTTATCATCATCAACATCAGCAATATGGTTGTGTATTGAGAAACAGTGTGCTTTTGTCGTCCTATAAGGTTGTCGTCATTCATATTTCTTGTACAGATCTACACACATAACTCTCATCAACATCATTTTATTTTATTTTTTGACAGACATACTTCATATTATTATTATATTGTCACATTTTTTTTTGTACATATTTCATATCTGCAACGTATTTAATTTATGAGGTAGAGTGGGTCGAATTTGATCAAAGGGGCCTCTTTGGAAAATTCTTCATGATCTCATTTGAAGAAAATTTTATGACCTATCATATAAAGATCCTAGCAGCGACGGACTTAGAAATTTTCTTAGATGGAAGGGGGTAAGGGGTTAGCAGAATTATATTAAAATGTAAGAGATGGTGATCATCTTATGTAGACCCTTGAGCCAGGCAACGATCGCTTAATACGTTTTGGATCACATAAAATCAAAACCGAACACTTCCAAGAAATATTCTTCAAATTCAGAAAACGTCCCATTCTACAAAAACATAATACATCAAACCACTGCATAAAGATAGTTACAAAACTCATTATAATGAATTATGATGGATGAATGATTGATTACATATCATACCGTTTACTTTTTTTTCATATATAAATGTGTGTATCATTTTTCATTGTATAGACAGAGAAATATGCTTAACTTACATGCAAAAGTCAAAGTCACCATCAATTCAAGACACATGAAGGTATAAGACGAGGAATAATAAAAAAAAAATTGATTAAATTGTTTATATTTGATGTAAATATTTGCTTTGAAAATACATTTTAAAAAATTTAGTCGTCTATCAACTTGACATGTGACTATAAAATATTTAAAAATTTATTCACATTTCATCTGAAGTATTAAATTTTTATTTGAACGTGATGGGTAAATATTGTTTTATGATGATGATGTTGTGTTGAGTAGAGGAAGAAGAAAAAGGGTTCATGTGCTTAAGGGGTGAGTGTCATGATGATCGATGTTACTTAAATGTACAAATATCTTTTAAAAATCAACATTTATTTTCATTAGCAATTGATTTTTTTGCTGGTTAATTTCCTGGTAGAATTCTCCCTCGTTGTGTATCATTCAAAATGGGAATTTGAATTAAGTTCACATACAACAATCACTTGCCCTCAGGTGATACATTGCAAATGATGTCAGAAATTGACGGTTTCAATTTCAGTTGTGAACTCTTATTATTATTATTTGCATCCTCACTTTTTATTGCAATACATATCGTTTTGATGACTGTGTTTTAATATCCCGTTGAGCAGAAAAAATAAAAGTAGAATCGACTACTTTCCATGTCAGCTTATTGTCGTCGTCGTCCTCGTCATTGTTTGTAGGTCTCGATTGTCAATTGCATGAAAATGTTTTGACAGAAAAATAATAATAACAATAGTTCACGTCATGTGTCGATTTGACTCTTTTTTTATATTTTATATGGTCTTATAACGATTGAAGTGGATTTAGAATCGATTTAATTCAGTTTTCTAATAATAGAAGGATTAATCAAAGTGAATTGGATTGAATGATGATGATGCTGGTTTTTTTTGAACATATTTGAATGGAAAATGAAGAGAAATGCCTACAGGGTTTTTTTCAGGAATATGATGGTGGTTTAATTGAAATTGAATTTTTAAAATGAATATGATTCGAATTTTTGTTGGTATCTGACTTGAATTGAAATACATCACAAATTTCAGTTAAAACGCTTCTGAGGTCACAAAAACACATCCATTAATCGAACTTACTGCTGAAAAACAAGTCAATTTCAAGATTTCATCGTAATAAAGTTATTTCAAGAGGAGTCATTAGCAATTTTTTTCGTTTCAGAACACTTTGAGTCATATTTTATTTGAAATTAGCATCGATTTACTACAAAATTGTAAAAAATTGAAAAAATGGGAACATAAATTTTCATTTAAAATCTCAGTTGCTATCTTAAGAAGATTCCATTCTGTTTTCCTCATAAATTGTGATCACTTTTGAAAATTAAACGTAATAAAAATAAGAGAACAAAAGTCTTATAAAAGCGACGACACGACAATATTTATAGGAGTTTTACATTTTTTTTGGTTCTTTTTCCTTTAAACTCCTTTAAAGACAAGCGTAAGTACACATTGAAAGACATTGCAGAACATTAAATAATTTTTATTATATTACTTTTTTTCTTTCTCGTTATAAAGAAATGGAGAAGAAAAAATAGAGTAATAATTTTCAATGTACACACACACACACGTAAAGTGATGAAACATCTCATAAAGACTCTTTCACCATATTTACTCGATAAATTTCTTTTTAATGTTTTTCCAACAACTGTAGACAACTGTAGTAAATTCATATATAAGTTGAAGTTGAAAAGAAAAAAGAAAAACAATATGTAAAACCATCAAAGTTATTTATGACATTTTTACCCTGTAGTACGAGCAGCACCCTTCCCTAGATCTAATTCTTTCAAATTTCGACAAACACTGTAACAAATGCATGCAATAAAGGCACTTTTTTATTAATAATAAAAATATAAAATTCTGGGAAAATTTATGGTGAGCCACATAAATATAATGAGTGTCTTCTATTGTTTTGAGTGAAACGTCAAAACAAAGGGTTTTACTTCGCATATTTTTAACATATTTTAGTATATTGCATAGAACATTGTGTCCCACCCGATTTATTTTTCTTATTAAAAACGTTTTTTGTGAAAACTTACTTACGAATTGTAGAACACCTTTAAATGTTTTTATTTTTAATTACATTTTTCAATTACATCAATTGAATTGTTTTAAAAATGTTATAATTTAAAATTTTCTGTACAGGGTACGTGATACATTAATTTCATCACAAATCACATTTCAGATTCCGATTCAGATTTCAGATTCCGATTCAGATTATTCGAGCTGTCAAAATAAAAATTGATTTGAAATATTGAAAAAAACCCGTTAAAAAGACATTTTCAATGAAAATATGAAATATTTATTAAATAAAATAGATGAAAATATTATGAAAATGAACACGCACTCAAAACTATGGATTTGCTGCGGCAGCTAATTCCTTACTTTTTGTATTTGTATTTTCTATCCTCAGAGAGAAAGCAAAAAAAGTAAGAGAGAGATTCAATGAAAACATATCAGGGTAAGATTAAATACTCACATATGTGGCATCAGTAATTTGTTAAATTGACTCAAGTAATTGCCCGTATATAATTTTCTTTTAACGTTTTTTTTTCGTATTTGAATGGAAATTGTGTACAAATGTTACATGAAATTTTCATCAATTTAAATTTAAAGAAATTTCACATTAAATTTAAATATTTTTTCGCATTAACCTCATAATTCACAGTGAATGGTCAAAAAAAAATTTTTTTCTGTCTCATATAATTTTTTTTTTAAATTTCAAATGTTTCTTCTTCAAATTTTATTTATTTAATAATAATTTTCTTTTTTTCATTTTCATTTCAAGACACCACACACACAGCCACACATGTAGATAAGTACCTACAGAACATAAGACAAGTAGAAGGAGAGAAGTAAAATTTATTATTGAAACATAAATTTCCGTATAATTAATATAAATGCTATTTTATCACGCAGTTTAATGGGCCAACAAACAACGTTTTTATTTACTTCTGAGTTAATATTAAAACATAAAATAAAATATAAAATTATAATAAATATTGAATCAGCGCGAATAGTGTTTTAATATTTATTGCTAAAGCCACACAATTTTGTGTGTGTGTCTGTTGAAATTTTGTATTAAAAAAAAATGAGAAGAGTGAAAATAAAATAAAAAATGTAATTTCGTACAACATAAATATTTTCATTATACGCTATTTTCATATCATCATAAAGAGTCAGAACAAGTCGGATATTGATATAATAATTTACACTAATAACAACAATAATAAAATATTAAATGGATAATTAAAATTATTTATGTTGTTTAATTATGCCATTAAAAGTAAATGTTTTAAGGATGAGTGAATGGTGATTTTTACTTGTGTAGGATGCTGTTTCTTTTTTAAGAGATAATTTAATTGGATTTTCTTCCAAGAACTTCAAAGATCATTTTAAATTGAAATCTTCTCCTTTGATCAATGCCAGCTACGGAATTCAAAGGAAAAAGACGATTTTCACTTGGGAATGTTGCCTTGAATACGGAGAATACCGTGTTTAAATGCAGAATCTTCTCATAATTTGATTAAAGACCTTCAAAGTATTCCGAAACAAAATTCTCAATTCATTTTACTTCAATGTCCATGAAGAAAAAACGATAGAGTTGTTTAATTTTGATACTAAATCGAAGCATAATCCCTTCCCGACTCTCAAAGTGAGATGTAATATAAATTATCTCAATACCCATAAGAATTATTCTTCTCATTTAATCAGGATAAGATAAGATAAACTACAACAAAAAGGACATTTAACGCTTTTTTTTAATCCATTAAATTTCATGTATCTCATACTTTGCTTGTATCCGAAACAAATATGCTCTCTTACAACAATAAAATAAAATAAAAAATATAAAAAAGTAGATAATAATAAAAATAAAAAAGGTAAAAAAAGAACCTTTTTTAAAAAAAAATTACATAGTGAAAGTGTCATACAATTAGACATAATAAGAGTAAGAACGGGCTCTATCTCCCCCCTTAATCTCAGCTTGTTTAATACATTTTTTTGTTTTTAATTTATTATATTTTATACTCATACTCAAATAAACTTAAATAAGTATACTTTATAATAAAAATAACAAACATACACTGAAAAAAAAGAGTAGTTAAAGATATAAAATGTCTTATAAAACAGTCACATTAACAAAATTTATTGCTCAATATAATTAAAAACCACTTCTTTTTCAAAAAAATTACATGGAGAGTTATTTTCAGTACTCTTGTTAATATAAATTTATTTATTTATATTTTTATTTTTATGTTTTAAGTTTATGACTTTGATATCCTTTGGTGAAAATTTTCATTTAAAAACATTTCAAGCAATATGTGTGGCATAAATCAGTTTTTTTTTTATTTATTATTAAGATAACATGTCACTGTTTGTTTGCGTAATGAGTCAATTATACAATTATTTGTAAAAATTATTTATATGATTCCTTTTTCAATGAAATTTACGATGAAATTTGAATTTGTATTGGAATTTCATTTAATTTGTAATGTATGGAGAGAGAAAATAAACAGCTTCGACGACAATGAATGTCTGTTTGAGTGCAAATTTAATTAATTGCATTTCAACTTCAGTCATCCAATCTATTTTCAATACAATTTTTTTTTCTTTTTTTGTTCAGACAGGGAAAGAAAAAAAAACGATAAAATGACAGAGACAAGCAATGTAAAAATTTTGTTATTTCATTAAAACGCATTGTGTTGTGTTTAGGAGATGTATTGAAGGAAAAGTAAAAATAAATATGTATAGAATTGTAAGAGTTTGTACGAGATTTATATTTATTATTGAATTTCACATCACTTTTAGAGAAAAAATGTTCTTGCTTTTAGTTTTATTGTTGTTTTTCAATGTGGTGGTGTAACGACATCAATTTAAAGGGGCTAGGAGTGGAATCAAAATTTATTTCCTCCAGTGACCTCTTAAGAGTCTAATTTGAAAATGAAAATATCAGACAGAAAGTTTAGACAGGCACATATTTGACCATGAATTTCCTTAATAGACCAAGTAGAGAGAATGAGGCTTGAAATTTGCGTCATGTCATATTTGAAGTGTGATTTTGACGTTTATTTGACAAAAAGTGTTAGGAGCTCGGAACATTTTTCACATTCCTCTCTTTGAAAATGCATTGAAAATCGTTCTCACTTACAGCCCTTTAACCATTTTGCCTTCTTTTATATAGTTGATATTATTTTTTTTTATTTCAACTGAACTATCATCTGTCAGAACCAAGCAGCCATATCGAGCTAACATAAATTTATACTGTGTTGTATATTTTCAAACTATAGCAGTGAAAGACAAGTACTTGGTGCCTACACCAACAAATTGTTGTAACATTTAGTGTTTTTTTTTGAAAAAAAGCTTGAATTTATCAATTCAATGCAATAGAACAAAATCAAAATAAAACATTGTATAAACGTTGTCATGTTAAATCGTTAGTTACAGTGAGTCAAGTTTAAGTGAAAGATATTTAATTTATATTTGTTAGTCATGACAGTTCTGAAAGTATGGTGACGTTGAATGAAAAAACAAAAAGAAGTTTAATTCATTCATACATTTTAATCAATTTTTCCTTTATAATTTATGAGGTAACTCCTTTTTTCCATGTTGAACTCATAAATTTTCTATTATATCCCATAAAATTAATTTTCCTTGACTTGACTTATAAATACTCTCCTTGCCATTGCAAAATCAATAAAAAAATAGGAAAAGTATCTTTTTTTTCCTTGAAATTTATGGATTGCAATTGAAAAATGCATCACCTTTCCTCTTGGTATTCAGTGTGTGTGTGTGTGTGTGTGTGTGATGGTCTAAAATAATAATAATATTAAAAGAGCAAGTTCTAAAATATCTTAGTTTTGCCAGAAAATAGAAATTGAAACAAGAAATATAATAATAAGAAAATCCTCTTGTCAACATATGTTGCAAAGGAACATAAAATGTGGCTGGTCATATAAATTTTCGTTATTTTCTTGTTTGTCTGGGACATTAGGAGAAATCTTAAATTTTGTCTTTTTTTTTCGATCTTTCTTTTTTGATAAAGTTAAACTGTAATACAAAAGTCTCATCAATCTCGTTAAATATCATGAAAGAAAAAAGAAAAATAACAACTCGATTCTTAGCTAATGGGGTGATAAACGTCACATTTAACATTACAACTAAAAACGTAATAAAATACAATTTTCATTTTCTTTCAGTTTTATTGTTGTTCATTTTTATTTAAAAGCTAAGAAGACACATAAATGAAAGTAAATGAATGGCTTTTTCTGTGTGTGTGTGTGTGTTACTTGCAGTTCCTGCCATTTTTATGTTTTGTTCTAGAGCTGAGAGAGATTAGTAAATGGCACAAATAAACAAACAAACTGGTATTTATTCTCATTGCACACTTTTAGTGGCATAAATATAATAATAAAAGGAGGCAGAGGAAAAAAAACCCGAAGAAAAGGAAATGTTTGTGTAAATTTTTCCATTTAAAGTCTTTTTATGTGTGTGTGTTAGTGCACAAAATACAGTTTGTAGTTAAAAGAGGAGTGAATTGTGGAAGCAGCCGATCTACTCTAATTTATGTTTCAATAAAATAATTTTATTGCACTCTTAATATCCATTATAAATAACAATGTTTCCTACTAAAAATGTATAAACATAAGTTTGTTGTTGTTCTATAATAAATATATTTCTGTATATTTTTTTCTCTTTATTTAACAAATGGATCTTATATTTCCCATTAATTTTGTGTCTAGTATGAGAAAATATTAGAATTGGATTTCAACTTAATATTGAAAAAGGATTGCAGATTTTTTTCTCACTTTAGGCTGGATGAATAACGAACTAGTTGTCAAGTCACCTGTCAATGATTCTGTCAAAATTTCTCTCTGAAACTCCTTATTTTTTGAGATTTTATTCCAGGCTCACATGAAATTCTGTTTGGTATTCACAATTTTCACAGTAACTTCAAATAAGAAACTCATTCAACCAAGAAATAATTAACTATTATTGCCTTAAACTGATGACAACTTAAAATTCATGGTAAATCTACCTTAAAAAAAATGTTATTAAATTTTATTTTTATGGTAATTTAAATATTTTTCTCAAAATAATTAGCGCGTTTAAATGATGAAATAAAATAAAAGTTAAGTTTTAAATTGAAACTTTATTCACACAAAACATGTATTTTAAGTAGGTAGGTAGCACATAATTTTACATTATATTTACATATGTTTTGTAAAGTAATTTGCATAATAAAAAAAGATAAAATAGTAACCGAAACAAAAGTTTAAAAATACAATTTAAAATATGAGACAGTGAAATGTGACCGTGAATGGTAACTGAAAGTGCATTTTAATTGCAAACCGTTATGAAGGTCATGTTTCAAGAAAAAGCATTTTATTATATGAAAAATTTCTGATTTAATTTCATTCTGATCATGATCCAAACTAAATTTTAAGTTAAACTGGACTGACTCAGGCAGAGTGTGCTCAAAGTAGTCAATTTTCCTTGTGAGTTTATAAAATCTTATAAATTGACTAATTTACCTTATTACTAAAGTAAGATGATGCAAATTTAACCGTTTACAGTACATAAAACTATCGCGATTTAACTCAATTAATCTTTTATCACGTTGAATCAATTGATACACAACATTTAACGATTATAATAAAAAATTGTTGTAAATTACCTTAAGAGATGCTAAAATTCACATAAATAACTTCTTAATTTGAATGAATTTTTATTATATCTCTCTTTTTTATTTGCCTGGAAGCCTTTTAAAGTTTTTTTGTTTTTTTTTCACAATGTAAATCTCTCTCTTTTTCACTCATTTTAACAGAATCCAGTAAAACTGACTATGAGCCGTATAATAGCAATCAACTTTAATATGAAATAAAAGAAAATTTATTCCTCCTCGCCTTCTTTATTATTATAATCATAATAAATTGCCATCGATATGTCTTCTGCTGGCTAATAAATTGTTTTTTTTCTTCTCTTTACATATTATGTGTTATGCCTTTCAAAAAAGATGTTTATTATTATTATTATCCATCTTATAGCTCTTTTTATGTACTTGGACTTGAATTATGTGCTTTTTTTCTGTGTGTATGGGTATGTGATGAGTGAACTAAGCAAAAATAATAATAATCATATTTATTATGCACATGATCTTAAATAGTATATGACGTGTAACAACAATCAAATATGATAAATTATCGTTATTTATATTAAAAGTGTGGTTGTTACTTTAAAAATGCTTTAAAAAACTGTAACGTTGATGAATTTTAAGCGCATTTCTGATCGATTTGATTGAAACTTCAAGTGTTCCGAATCATATAGATTACACAACTCTGATTCCACAAGTAACGTCCCACAAATTCCAAGTCTTTCATTCCGAAAGGCTTCAACTGGATTCGGCCTGAAATGCACTCGTGCATGTTTTTCACGATAACATTTTGCATTTTGAAATCTTGTCCTTAATTTCTGGTTCAACATAAAAATTTTAATGTCATATAACATTAATAACTTGCTGATATTTATTCATCATGATTGGTGAGCAACAACATCTCGTTTCAGTTTCACTATTAATATTAATCAAATGATTGATTTATTGTAAAAAATGATTCTGTCATGTTTTTAATGGTATAATATTTCTTTGTCACTCAAATATATATATCGTGGTGATCATATTTGTATGTGAATTTATTTATTTAAAATTTTAATAATTCAAAGAGCAAATGCGTGGTGATATGTAAAGTAATATGCGGTATTTCATACTGTTGAATTGAAATTTTTTCAAAAGAAATAGGTGTGAAAATAGAATGAATGTAATAAAAAAATGACTAAAGAACATTCTTATGGCTCGTGCCGACTTTGTTCAAAAAACTTAAATGACCTTTTGACTTTTTGATTTTCATTATTCATTAAATTTGTGCTCATCGATACAATTTTGCATTCGACGAAGCATGTGTGAAGTGAGCAATCGAATGACACGCGATCAGAAATTGTTAAAAAAAATATTAAATTTATGTGTTTTTTTTTAATTTAATTTTTTATTATTTCCTTTTTGACCATTTATTGAAACAATTTTAATTCAACAAATGAACACTCAAATTAAAAAAAAAAATGAAATCAGACCCTGAATGATTTTAAAACATCGTCGTAAGCTTTTTAGCCCTAAATGTCATATTAAGCAGCCATCCTTTAAATGTCTGCTCAGATTAGTCCCAAATCCCAATAGTTAAAATTTCATTCGTAATGTTGAAGGACTGCATTTTTTCGAGGAATCACTGTACAAATCCTAGACTTTCTTCAAAAGTTTTGATAATTTAAATATTATTATTATTAAAATATTTTTTTATGAATATGGATATTTCCTGCCAAAATATTCTATAGTCCAAGTAAACAGTATAAAAAGACCGAATTCGTATTATTTTTATCAGTTCGTATCAGAACCGTGGAAGTTTAATACTTTACTACCGCTTATTTCTTGACAGGAATACTTTAATTATAAAATAATCCAATTTTCTTCAATAAAATTAAAAAAAAAACCATTTCAAAATTGATTTAAATCTATAAAACTAATGGAAATCGTTCAATATTTTTTTTATTTTATAATTTTCTTGTAAAGATATTGTTTTACAAGAAATTCAACTAAAAAAAGTTTTATTTGATTTAATAATCAAGATACAACGCGTGAAAAAACAATAATTTTAAACTGATTTCTCGAAAAATGTCATCACATAAAGAGAAGAAACCAAAATATTATAGTCGTGCAGTACCTCCAACTCCAGGTGATCAAGTTGTAATAAGTGGAATAAGTGGACGTTTTCCAAATTCTAAAACAGTTGCTGAATTTGCTCATAATTTGTACAATAAAATTGATTGTATTGACGATGCTGAGACACGTTGGTTACATAAAAATAATGAAATCCCCAAACGAATGGGAAAAATTAGTGGACTGGAGAAATTTGATGCGAATTTCTTTGGTGTCCATTTTAAGTATGATTAACAACTTGTAAGATTCATTTAAAATAAATTATGAATATAAATTTCAGACAAGCACATTGTATGGATCCTCAATGTCGTATTTTAGTGGAAATGGCATATCAAGCTGTGTTGGATGCGGGAATAAATCCTCAGACAATTCGTGGAAGTAGAACAGGCGTTTTTATGGGAGCATGCTTTGCTGAGTCTGAGAAAACTTGGTTTTATGAAAAGGTGTCAGCGGGTGGTTATGGTATAACAGGGTAAGTAAAATATTATTTTCACAGTATTTTCATTGATGTTAATTTAACGTTAAATTACAGTTGTAGTCGTGCTATGTTAGCTAATCGTATTTCATTTACAATGGATTTGCAAGGACCAAGTTTTCTAACAGATACTGCGTGCTCAAGTAGTATGTATGCATTAGATTGTGCATTTTCTGCAATGATGAGTGGTGAATGTGATGCTGCTCTTGTTGGAGGATCCAACTTATTGCTACATCCCTATGTCACTCTCCAATTTGCTCGATTAGGAGTTTTAGCTGCAGATGGATATTGTAGAGCATTTGATGCAGATGCTAGCGGCTATACAAGATCTGAAGCTATAGCTGTAATTTATTTGCAAAAGGCAAAAGATGCAAAACGTTGTTATGGATCATTATTATATTCCAAGACGAACAATGATGGATATAAAGAAGAAGGAATCACTTATCCAGCTGGAATGATGCAACAAAAGCTATTGAATGAATTTTATGATGAGTTAGGCATTGATCCTCTAACGATCAATTATGTCGAAGCACATTGCACTGGAACAAGAGCAGGAGATCCAGAAGAATGTGAAGCTATTGATAGAATGTTTTGTAAAAACCGAAAAGAGCCTTTATTGGTAGGTTCAGTTAAGAGCAACATGGGACACAGTGAGTCAACTTCAGGTGTTTGTTCAATCGCAAAATGTATACTTGCAATGGAAACTGAGCTAATTCCACCAAATATTCATTTTAAACGTGTCAGACCAGGAATAACTGCATTTGAAGAAGGTCGATTAAAAGTAGTTGACGAAATAACAAAACTTCCGGGTGATTTAGTTGCTGTTAATTCATTTGGTTTTGGTGGTGGTAATGCTCATGCTTTACTGAGAGCAAATCCTAAACGGAAAATTAATCATGGAGCACCGTTGGATAATCTTCCACGATTAATTGTATGGTCAGGTCGTACAGAAGATGCAGTAAATACAGTTCTAGATGATTTTGAGACAAGACCCTTAGATGCAGAATATTGTGCACTGATACATAGTGCTCAATCAGTATCTGTACCAGCATTAGTATGGAAAGGTTATGGATTATATGCCAATAAAGAGGGAGAAAATGCTCATCGTTTATCAAGAGAACTTCAATACTTTAGTGGACTTAAGCGTCCAGTTGTTTTCATATTTTCAGGGATGGGAAGTCAATGGATTGGAATGGGCACAGATTTGATGAGAATTCCAATATTTAGTAAGGCTATTGATTTATGTCAAAAGGTGTTGGCTCCTAAAGGACTGGATGTCAAAAAAATTATAACATCCACTGATCCTCATACATATGATAATATTCTTCATTCATTTGTTGGTATTGCTGCAATTCAAATAGGCTTAGTTGATATTTTAAAAACATTGAATATCGTTCCCGATTACATAATTGGTCATAGTGTTGGAGAACTTGGTTGTGGTTATGCTGATGGATGTTTTACAGCTGAACAAATGATACTTTCTGCATATTCTCGTGGTATGGCAAGTATCGAATCCAACGTAATTCGCGGGTGTATGGCTGCAGTTGCATTAGGTTATAAAAAAATGAAGACAATGGTTCCACCTGGAATCGAAATAGCATGTCATAACAGTATTGACTCATGTACTTTATCAGGACCAGCTGAACTTGTTGAAAAGTATGTCAAAGAACTACAAGATAAGAAAATCTTTGCAAGAATCGTTCAAACATCAAATATTCCATATCATAGTAGTTACATACAAGAAATGGGTCCCAGATTACTTGCAAGATTAAATGAAGTGATTCCAAATCCCAAAAAACGTTCTTCAAAATGGTTGAGTAGTAGTGTACCAAAAGTAAAATGGAATCAACCTGAAAGTCAATATTGTTCAGCTGAGTATCATACAAATAACTTATTGAGCTCTGTATTATTTGAAGAGACTTCAGCTTTATTGCCAAGTAACAGTTTGACGATTGAAATCGCTCCACATGGTTTAATGCAAGCGATTTTAAAACGTAGTATGCCAAATGGAGTTCATGTTGGTTTAACACAACGTGGAAGTGAAGAAAATGCTAAGTTTTTCATTAATGCACTTGGAAAGTAAGAAAACTTTGCATAAAATTAAGTGTTTATTTTTAAAAATAATTGCATTTCAGATTATTCATCAATGGAATTGATTTACCATTAGAAAAGCTCTATCCTCCAATTGAATATCCAGTTGGTCGTAACACACCAATGATCTCACCCCTGATTAAATGGGATCATTCAGAAGACTGGTTTGTAACGCGTTATGATACAGCTAAAAGTCATGTCAGTGGAGAAAAAGTTTACAGAGTTACAATGCAAGATCAAGATTATTTCTATATATCAGGACATTGCATAGATTCCAGAGTGTTATTCCCAGCAACAGCGTATCTATTTCTAGGTATAACATTTTGTTTTTTTAGTATAGAATCTAAATAATATTTTTTTTATTTATTAGTTTGGGATACACTTGCAATGATGACAAAACGTTGGTATGTTGAAGTAGAAGTGGAATTTAGTGATGTTAAATTTCTTCGTGCTACAAATATGTCAAATGATGACATTGATTTTATTGTAATGATTCAACATGGTACTGGAAGATTTGAAATTGCTGAAGGAAAAACGGCACTAGTAACTGGTTTCATTCGTGAAGTTCAAAATCCCAAGTTGACTGTAATAGAAGATGAAATTGATCAATCTTATCCAATAATGCCAACCAGAGACTTTTATAAAGAACTAAGATTGCGCGGTTATCATTACAAAGATCTTTTTAGACAAGTGATCGAAGCAAGAGGTGATGGATCTGGTGGTAAAGTGAAATGGGAGGACAATTGGGTTGCTTTTATGGATTGTTTATTACAAATTTGTATTGTTGGTAAAGACTCAAGAGCACTTATGTTGCCAACAGGAATTGAAAAGCTCGTAATTAGCAACAAAATTCATAATGAGTATCTTAAATCAATGGATTCGGAAAATGCCATATTTGATATTGAAAGTTCAAAAAGTTTAAACATCATCAGAAGCGGTGGAGTAGAAATCAAAGGTATTCAAGTTATGCCAGTATCAAGAAGACGTCCAGGAGATCCAGTATTGGAAAGATATCTTTACGTCCCATACTTGCCAACACCGAAACTATCAAAGCAAAACGCAATGCGATTGATAGTTCAACTTGGCTTAGAAAATTCAAAGTTTACAACTTTTGTAAAAGGTGTCGAATTAGATGGAGGAGAAAATGTTGAACCACTCATTGATGAAATGTTCTTGGCTGTAGGTGATCTTCCACTTATGACACCTGATTTAGTATTTTTATCACCCAGAAATGTTGAAGTAAATAATGTTACTGTAGAAAATGTAGATGTTGCTAGTCAATCGGATTGCATGTTTGTGATTGTCACAAATATGTTATCATATCCTGATCAATTGAAAAAAATTGGTGGTAGTTGTGTTGAAAATGGTTTTATTTTATGCCGTGAAACACATAGAAGTTCCATTAATAATGTGCCTGTAATCAAAGATTTTAACATTTTGTCTTTGATTCCATTACAAGAAGAAACATATATTCTACTTCAGAAGAAAAAGAAACAAATTGACCTTGAACCACCATCAGTACTGATGATATCAAGTAAAGATACTGAATATTCCTGGGTTTCAGAACTACAAGATTTAATAAACAAAAATAAGGCTGTGATAGTTGTAAGTGAAGAAAGTCATTCAGGTATTTTGGGATTAGTTAATTGTTTAAGAAAAGAACCAAAAGGTTTAAGTGTGAGATGTGTGTTTATTGATGATCCGTCAGCACCAACATTCAATCAAGAGCTTCCCTTGTATAAAAATCAATTGAAATTGGGACTTGCAATCAATGTTTATAAAGATGTAAGTTTAAAGATTAATATTTTTTCAGTAGAGTAAGATTAATAGGTTCATTTTTCCATTATAGGGTCAGTGGGGCAGTTATCGTCATCTACAACTAACAAACGAACGAAAGACTATGCCTCGGCGAGATCATTGCTATGCAAATACTTTAACTAAAGCCGACATATCTTCTTTAACTTGGTTAACAGGTCCATATAACTACACACGACCAAAGAACGAGCTCGCTCGAGTAAGGTATGCATCGTTAAACTTCCGTGATGTCATGCTTGCATCTGGAAAATTAAATGCAGAAGTTCTTGATTCTGGTCGTCTTGATCAAGAATGTGTTCTTGGATTCGAGTATTCAGGTATATCAGAAAGTGGTCGTAGAATAATGGGAATGATCATTTCTGGTGCAATGGCTACTTATGTTGAAACTGATGATACATTAACATGGGATGCTCCAGCTCATTGGACATTAGAACAAGCAGCAACAATTCCAGTAGTGTATGGAACAGTGTATTCAGCATTTTTCTTAACTGCGAAGATTCAAAAAGGAAAGAAAATATTGATTCATGCTGGAACTGGTGGTATTGGTTTAGCAGCTATTCGTGTTGCTTTGGCATATGGTTTAGATGTGTTTACCACAGTTAGTACTGAAGAAAAGAAACGTTATCTATTAGAAACATTCTCTCAATTGAAAGAAAATCAAATTGGAAATTCTAGAAATACATCTTTTGAAGACATGATTATGTCAATCACTAAAGGTAGAGGAGTTGATTTTGTTCTAAACTCATTATCTGAAGACAAATTACAAGCATCTATTCGATGTCTTGGAAAAGGAGGAAAATTCTTAGAGATTGGTAAATTTGACATGGCGAATGATTCTAAGATTGGTTTAGGAAACTTTTTGAAAGAAATTTCTTTCCATGCAGTTTTAGTAGATAATCTTTTCAGAGCCCATAAAGAAGAAAAACGTGCATTATATGAAATAGTTGCAGAGGATATTCGTAATGGCATCGTTCAACCTTTAAAAACAACAGTATTTGATGCTGATGATGTTGAACAAGCTTTTAGATATTTAGCAAGTGGTAAACATATGGGAAAAGTTCTATTAAAAATCAGAGAAAAAGATGAAGATTTGTTGACTTTACCAATAACAGTTACTCCTCGTACTTACTTTGATCCTAAATTAACATACATTATTTGTGGTGGTCTCGGTGGTTTTGGACTAGAACTAGCAGATTGGCTTGTTGTAAGAGGTGCACGAAAGTTAATGCTCAGCTCAAGTAGAGGATTAACAAAGGCATATCAATCATATCGCATTAGAGTTTGGGAATCTTATGGTGTCAAAGTACTCATAAGTACTGCTGACATTACCACTCGTAATGGTTGTGAACAACTAATTATGGAGTCAATCAAAATTGGTCATGTTGGTGGTGTTTTTAATTTGGCTGTTCAGTTACGAGATGCACTTTTTGAAAATCTAGATACAATAAAGTTTAAAGAGTGTATGGCACCAAAAGCCGTTGCAACAAAATACTTGGATGAAGTTACAAGAAAAATGTGTCCTCGCATCCATCATTTTGTTATATTTTCATCGGTTTCATGTGGACGAGGTAATGCTGGACAGTCAAATTATGGTATGGCAAATTCAGTAATGGAACGTATCATTGAACAACGTCATAAAAATGGTTTGCCTGCTAAAGCTGTGCAATGGGGAGCTGTTGGTGAAGTTGGACTTGTAGCAGATATGCAAGAGGATAAAATTGATGTTGAAATTGGTGGAACATTACAACAAAGAATCTCATCATGTTTACAAGAACTTGATACACTATTAAATGATGAGTATCCAATTGTTGCAAGTATGGTTGTTGCTGAAAAACGTCATAAGGGTGTAGGAGAAGCTACAGTTATCGATGCTGTTATGAACATCATGGCGATTCGAGATATAAAGACAGTTTCATTAGATACAACACTATCAGATCTTGGAATGGATTCATTGATGGCAGTTGAAATCAAACAAACACTTGAAAGAGAGTATGAAATTTTGTTAACTCCTCAAGATTTACGTTCAATGACTTTCCAACGTTTACATGAACTTGCAGCTTCAAGAAAAGACAAAGAAATGATAGATGTAACAGTCAAAGAAATTGTAGCTGATAAGAAAGTAGCTGGAGGTCAAGCAGTTCTCCTACGTAATTATGGTGATGAGGAAACAGCTTATGAACGTATATTGCGTGTTCACAGTAAAGACGAAAATAATAACTATCACACAGCTGCAATCATAATTCCAGGAGTTGAAGGTGTTTGTGGTAGTATTTATAGAGATCTTGCAAGTCAAATGAATGCTTCAACATTCATTTTGCAACTAATGGATACTGCAACCTTAACAACTATTTCAGAAATTGCTGATACAGTTTTTGCCGATGTTTATCAAGTTTTTGAGAATGTTGAATATTATTATCTCATTGGATATTCATTTGGTGCAATATTAACACTAGAACTAGCTCGAAGATTGGAAGAAAAAGGAAAAAGTGGCCATGTTTTATTAATTGATGGTGCTCCTGCATTTTTAAAACAAATGGTCATTGATTCAGTAGCAAAAGAACAAACAGATAATGATGTTCAAGAAGCTATCATTCGAATTGCTGTGTATACTCTATTCCCCGAAGATCATTCTGAAATAATTAAATCTCTCCTTGAAATACCATCATGGGAAGATAAAATTGAAAAGTTAACTGATATAGCGCGTCCATATCATGCATATTCTGATGAATATGCTAAGAAAATGGCAAATGCCTTATTAATTAGAGTTTTGATTGCTTTGCATAACGACCTAAGTGATATCAAACCAATCAAATCGGGTATCACTCTTGTAAGGCCAACAGAAATGTCTGTAGTTGATATTGAAGATGATTACGGACTTTCAGCATACACTGATGGTAAATTCAACCTTAAATTTATTGAGGGAAATCATAGCACTGTCATAGACAATCCAAAGCTAGGAGCTATCGTTAATGAGCAAGATCCAGCAGTCACATCTGACAGAGATTTTGTCAAATCATTTTTGGTTGACTTGAGTCATGCTTAAATTTGGGAAATTAATTTTTGAAACAAAATTCTAAGAGCAAGGGTTGAGGAATATGCAAATCAATGTAAAGGGATGATTTTTTTTAAAAATAAAATTTATTTTCTACATCATTGCTTTTATTTCAAACATCCAAGTCTCATTCTTTGAAAAAAAAATGACAAAACAAGAGAGAAAGAGAAACAACACATAAATGGTTCTGGCACATATAATTGTTTTAAATGAATTGAACGTTAATCACAGTGAGTTATGTGACATCTTTATGTGCTGCTGCTGTCAAGTTCAAATAATAATATTGTACATTTCTCTTTTTCTCTTGATTTTTTTTTTATATACGTTAAATAATGTAAAAAACAAACTCCTTTTTGTTTTGGTTTCAATTTATTTGCATATACATGTTATTTTTAGTCATCATAGTGTTTATAAAATAATGGATCATAGACGCCAGAAAAAATTTCCAGTAAAGATTCATTGCATTCCCTAAATAGTAAATCACATCGTTCATGTTTTTCTCCCATTTTTTCTGCAAACAAGTACTCATTGTCACTATGTTTAGATAATGTGTCTGGGGATGATGATGGACTATGAATAAAATAAGTGAAAAATAGATTTTGATATAAATTTAACATAAAATAGGAGTTACGTGAAAAGAATGTGCAATATTTCACCAAGAATTCCAGATTTGTAGTTGAATGGAACTTGAGCAGCTTCACAAATTGATCTCAAAATGCATTCCTTATCACCATATGAATTTCTATCAATAAAAGAAAATAAAAATAAGGAATTTATTTAAATATTAAATCTCACTCCTTAAGAAACTGTTCAAATATTTCATACAACATCCATCTAGTCAAACTATTCTCACTTTGACTTATTTCTCTTTTTTTACGTTTATTTTCAATGACATCAAGTCCAGGCCAATCAACTGGCTTAAGACTATCTGTGTTAAAAGTATTGATACCTGTTGTAGGAAGGTAATAGTAGTATGTAACTCAGGTTCGAGGGAAATCGATTTTTTGGAGACACTTTTAAGGAGACAGGGGTTTTAAGAGCAAGGCATTTGATAGAATTTCAAAATTGCTTGATTTTAAGAGCAAGGCAATTTTGAGAGCATTTCAAAAATATTAAAATTTTGTTAAATTTGGGAGAAAGGAAAAAAAGGGAGAAAGAATTAACAGATGTTTTTTTTTTATGTTTTGTATGCAGGTCAATATTTATTTTTTTTTAAATCAAAAGCAAAACTAAAAGAAAGTAAAAACAAAGATAAAAAATTACTTTATGTTATTATGCAAAGAACTACCGTTATTTAGTCTTTTTAAGAGCACAGTATGTAATTTATTTTTCAAAAGAATTTTGGAGTATAGCAAGGAGGAACTCATTTAATAAATTCTTAACACATTAAGTATAAATATTTTGTACACGTGCAGAGTCAATTATGATAATAATTATGATTAGATGTATCGGTTTTTTTTTTACAAGTGTCAAGAAAAGAAAAATAATATGATATTGTGTGAAATGAAAGTAAACAAATGAAAATATTGAAATATGAGTTGATGGAGATTATTGAATTTATAATGTGACATTGATATGAATTTTATTTTGTAATGACTGTTTAATGTTATCTTCAATTCAATAAATTCAAAATGAATATTAGTTTAATATTGATTTTTACGTAATTATTTTTAAAAAGATTTTATTTGGAATTTAGAACTCAGTCATTAAAGACAGATTTTAAAAAATCATTAATATTTATTCAAATTTTTATTTAAAAATGAGTGAATATTTACACACTTGTAAATGTGGCACACAGTTTTACGTGGAAGAAGAGGAAACTCAATTCCACTGCCCGAATTGTGGACATTTTGAAGGTAAGTTAATATAATTTTTTTGTACAAAATAAAAGATTTTAGTTTTAATTTACCAAAACTTTTTTTCTTCTAGGTTTTGCGCAATGCAATAACTGTTGGGCCTGTTTGCTGTTATTATATGAGAAAGAAGAATAATAAAACTTTGTATTTTTGGAATAATAAATTTTTTTGAAAACAAATATTAATTTGTTTTTTTTGTTTTGTTTATAAGAGAAAAGATAAAAGGTCAGTATATTTATGTCAAACAGATGTGAAATATTACATCATACAATTTCGTTTTTTAAATAAAAGTTATTTTGTAATACAAATTCAGACAATATGTGTATACCCTCTTATCTTATCTTATTTGGCCAACAAGTGCATTCTAATATGTGATTCTAAATGTTGAGAGGAAGAAGATGAAAGTAAATGCATGCGTGTGTCTTAATTTGTTTATTTTTTTTTTTTTGCATATCATATTACACCCTTTCAAAACAAAATATATTCGATTGTTTTAATGATTCTTCAAAACAAATCTATATATATATAAATGCAATTGTTTTAAGATATCTGTTTTGTATCATTTATAAGTTTAAATTATACTTACAATAGAGTCCTGTGGTGTCAAGATAGAAAAAAATTGGAAAAGACTTAAAGTCAAATTTAAAAATGATGTTAGTTCAATTCAAATCGTCATAAGAATAAGTTCAAATAATTTTTTTCGATATATTTTATCTCCTATTATTTTAAAAAAATGAGTATCAGAGTTAATTGTTTTATGTGTACGCGAACTACACTGAAGAAAAACCTCGATAGACACTTGTGGCAAATACACCCACCAACTATGGGTGCTGTTTGTCAAGATACTGACGAGGGAATATTTGTTAGATTAAAAGATCTACCGCTTAAATGCGTGGCGTGTGAGAAAATGTATCAAAATAGGGAAAACTTAAAAGAGCATTATAAAGAATCTCATTTCATTGACGATAACGATTTTTTAAATTATGCTGCTTCAAGTGCAATAACAAACGCTCGCACTTTGAATAAACTTTTCAATTTTAGCCGAGTAGTAAGATTGGCAGATATACCTCGGCCAGGGGCTCTCCCAAACCAAGAGGATAATAGAAATGCCCCAGCAAATGCAGTGAATGAACAAGAAAATGCCAATATCGAAAATGTTCAAGAACAGCCAGTGAATGAACAAGAAAATGCCAATATCGAAAATGTTCAAGAACAGCCAGTGAATGAACAAGAAAATGCCAATATCGAAAATGTTCAAGAACAGCCAGTGAATGAAGAGAATGTCAATATGCAAATTGTTCAGGAATTGTCAGTGAATGAAGATAATGCAAATAATGAACTGGATCAATTGGCAATGAATGAGATAAATACCGAAAATGGGGATAACGAAATGGTAAGTAAATATATTTATTTTATTTTTTTATATGTATTAATTTTTTTTTTACTATAGGCCAGAATGGATGAGGAGGAGGAGAAGGAGGATGAAGAGGAACCACCACAACGTACATTTACCATTATTAATAAGGGAGGCCTCAAAAACAAAGAGGCAAATTGTTTAATGTCAAGTTTGCTCACAGGTATTGACATACATCATATCATCGATGATGATGATGATGATGATGGAAATGATGAAGTTGTTCCCGAAAATGGTTATAACGAAAACCATAAACGGGTAAGTTAATTTATTTATTTTATTTTTTATATGTATTAATTTTTTTTTTTTACTATAGGCCAGAATGGATGAGGAGAAGGAGGATGAAGAGAAACCACCGCATAAATATCAAATATTACATAATGGAGGGCTCTCAAAAACTGAAGCAAATAAACTTATGTCAAATTTATTCTCGGGTATTGACATTGAGAATATCATGGCTGATGATGATGATGATAAGAAAGAGGAGGATTTTCTCAACAAACCATCCACTTCTGGTTACAATAAATAATTTTAAAAACGATCCCTTTTTATATCAAAAATTTCTAAAAAAAAAATGATCTCTTTTTAATAATTAAGTTTAATTTTTTCCATTTTTTACATAATATTAAAATCATTTACTCATTATTAATTATTAAGTTTATATTTTTTATGAGGTATAATATTAATAAAAATAACAAAAAAGAAAAATAAAAAGAAACTTTTGATTCTCTAATTATCATCTTTTACGTCTTTTGGTGTTCTATTAATCTGTTCTACATTAAATCCACTCTTTATGCTCTTTTTTTATTAGTTCGTTTAATTCATAATATTGGAATAATGGAAACGCCTGGTATTTTGTATTGTCATACATTCTATAGAATAACAATATGATTTTACTTTCTCTTAAAAGTACTTTCTCTTACTTGTTTTTGGATTTCTCTTTAAAGTTCTCATAATCTAAAACCATTTTAAGTTTAATTGATTTAGTAACCTTGCGTTGACATTAATCAAATTCTTCTGGCTTTCAAAATTTGATGAAATCGCGAGAATATAAAAACAAAAGAGAAATGAAAAAAGAATTACCAGATGTTATTTGTTTGTTTTGTATGCTGGTCAATTTTTTTAAACAACAGGACCAAATGTGTTTGAAAATAAAAAAATAATTTTAGGTATCAAATTAAGAGAAAGTAAAAACAAAGACAAAAAAGGACCAAATGCGGTTATCTTAAAAAATAATATACAAGTGTTTTTTTTTGTTTTATTTATGCAAAACTTTATTTATATCTTTTTCTATTTTGAGTTTCATTCTCATTTCAATTTCTTTACACATTTGTGTATAGAAAGAAGCTTTATCTTTTGGTACAATCATATTTAATTGTTCGGGTGTTAAGATATTGACTTGCAATTCAATACATTTTGGAATATATTTTGAATAATAAAATCCAGAAATTGTTTCCCGAACATAAT
>LN483416.1:359581-459325 GCA_900002565.1 Culicoides sonorensis
TTTTGTTAAAATTGCAAAAAAGTCTTGTTTTAGGAGCACGCGGTTTTTGGGAGCAATTCAAAAATATTAAAATTTGAGAGACATTACAAATTTTGTTAAAATTGTGAGTATGTAAAAACAAAGAGAAAGTAAAACAAAGAGAAAAAGGACCAAATGCGGTTTTTTAAAAAATAATATACAAATGTTTTTGTTTTATTTATGCAAAACTTTATTTATATCTTTTTCTATTTTGAGTTTCATTCTCATTTCAATTTCTTTACACATTTGTGTATAGAAAGAAGCTTTATCTTTCGGTATAATCATATTTAATTGTTCTGGTGTTAAGATATTGACCTGCAATTCAATACATTTTGGAATATATTTTAAATAGTAAAATCCAGAAATTGTTTCTCGAACATAATCGGCCCATAAAAAGAATCCATCAATTAAATCTTTATGACCCATAATTTTGATCCAGTCATCCGCATTAAACTCAATGTGCCATCCAAATTGTCTTAAAACAAGTAATGTACTGCTTGAGTCTCTGTATTTGAATGAAAATAGAGCTGAATTTATATTTAAAATTGTAAAAGTTTCTTCTTTTGTTTCGCTATTATTATTTGTCATTGATAATTGAAGATGAATAAAATTTTTTAAGGCACTGAGCGCAATCCATTCATTTTTCTCAAATTTAATTTCTTCTTGTCTTCCAGTCGGAGAATATTGATTAAAAATTATTGTTGGCTTAAATTTACATCTTGTATCAAATCCAACTGTTAACTGGATGTATTCGTTCACATCAATTATCTTTTTAATTATGAGATAATTTTGTGCTGGAACATATTTTGGCATTTTTTTTCTCAGTGTTGACAACATTTCAATTTTTTTATTCAGTTATTAAAAATGTAATAAGATGTGTTTGCTCTGACGGTTCTATAAATACTAAGTAAAATTTATGTAATACAGTACTTTAATAATGGAATCTTCTGTTAAAGCAGATATTGTAAAAGAGCTACATAGACCCTCCAGGAAACGGTTCTTGAGAAGACATGTTGAACAGAGAGGAATTAATGATACAATTCAAATAGATCTTGTTGAGATGCAAAAGTATGCTAACGAAAATAATGGTATTAGGTATTTGTTGACTGCGATCAATATATTTTCAAAATATGCCTATGTACGACCGCTTAAAACAAAAACAACTGCAGAGGTAACAAAGGCTATGAAATCGATTTTAGATGAATTGAAAGAGCCAATAAAAAATATTTCATCAGACATGGGTTCAGAATTCATTTCAAATGAATTCAAAAAGTTGATGAAGCAGTATAATATTAATCATTTTCATACGTATACACATTTAAAAGCAAGCATTTGTGAGAGATTTAATCGCACGTTGAAGGAAAAAATGTGGAAAAAATTTTCTTTGAATGGAAATTATAGATATATTAATTATTTACAAAATCTTGTAAAAGAATATAATCATACAAAACATAGAACAATCAAAATGAAACCGGTTGAAGTTAATAAACAAAATGAAAAGTTTCTTTTGAAAACGGTCTACAATAGAACTGAAATATTAAGAAAACCCAAGTATGTCGTGGGAGATTTTGTCCGAATTAGTAAATATAAAGGCGTGTTTACTAAGGGCTATGAGCCTAATTGGAGTACTGAGATATTTGTAGTTGACAAAATTCATTTCACCGACCCTCCAACATACTCACTAAAAGATTATAAAAACATTCCGATTGAAGGGAAGTTTTATAATGAAGAATTACAAAGAGTAAAACATAAAGATGGTTATTTAGTTGAACGTATTTTAAAGAGAAAGGGTAATAAAGTGCTCGTAAGATGGCTAGGATTTGATGAGTCTCACGATAGTTGGCAAGATAAAAATGATATAATATAAAGCATTATTTCAACAGTCAGTCAGTCAGTCTTGTGTCAGCTTTCAATAAAGATAGAAATCATGTTGGAACGAGCAAAAACAATTATTTTGGATTTTCAATATGTGCTTGGAAATGATAAACAAATATTCATAAAAGAATTAGCATTCATGTTTGCAGATTCTTTTGTTCCTAGATACTTTCTGTTTAAGCCACCGTATGAGGAGGTTGAATTGAGCGATCAGGCAAGGAAACAAAATCTTTATAATTATATGTTCATCAACGGATTACATTGGAATGATGGTGACATTGACTATATGAATCTTTCTGAAATTCTAAACTTTAGCGATGATTCAGTGGTTCTCGTGAAAGGCGAAGTGAAGAAAAAATTCCTCGAAAAGTATATAAGCGACGTAAGAGAAATAGAAATGCCTGGAAAATTCAAGGATTATACATCTTACAGCCACAATTGTAAAATTCATGAAAAAACACAAGATCGTTGTGCTTTAAATCATATATTTCAAATGTTTATATACTTGGAAAAGTCAAATAAATTTAAAAACTTTTCATTGGAATTTTAAAGATTAAAAAAAAAAATGTTTTTTAATTTTATACATCCATTTACACTCCTAATTGCTGGACCTTCCAGGTCTGGTAAATCTACATTCTTGAAGAAACTCTTGGAACAGCGAAATAAAATGTTTAATGTAAACTACGATAGAATTATTTGGTGTTATAGTGAAAGTAATTCAAAACCAGATATTGAAGATATTGAATACTGCGAGGGATTTCCAACTGATACAGAAAATATTAATAATGATACAGTTTTATACATTCTCGATGATCTAATGACTGAAGCATTTAATTCAAAAACCAGTGATTTATTTACGAAAGGCTCTCATCATAGAAATATTTCGGTTATATTAGTTCTTCAAAATATATTTCATCGTGGAAATCATTCACGCGACATATCTTTGAATGCAAAATATTTAATTTTATTTAAAAATCCTCGAGACCGTCAGCAATTTTCTTATTTAGCACGCCAAATTCTTCCTGAAGACTCTAAGGAACTACAGAGAGTATATAATGAAATTACACACAAACCCCATGGTTATCTGATAATTGATTTATCACAAGAAATAAACGATTTATTGAGATTTCGTACCGATATATTTAATCCAAGTTATTCAGCTGTTTGTTATGGTAATTTAAAAAACAAAGATGAAAAAGTTACACTCGAAACTTTTAAAGAACAACAGGCTTTTGTTATTAGTTCTTAAAGGAGCAAAACCAAAGCTACGTCAAGCCTTGTTAAAACATGCTCCAGATGGACTTATTAAGTCATTATTTGAAATTTGTTATAATATTCTAAAAGGAAATTTCCCTATTCCTTATTCAAAACGTGGTATATTAAAAAAGTATAAAAACCCATTACGTGTCATTGGATGTCCTCAGAAATCATTAAAACTAAAGCGAAAAGTTTTGGTGCAAAAGGGTGGTTTTATACCAATAATATTATCAAGTATAGGCCAATTATTATTATCTGAACTCCTCAAGTAATATGCTCACAAAACTTATACTTTTGACTCCAGAGGCATTCAACAAGCTTCGAATTAATTCAAAATCTTTTAAACAAGAAATGATTGAAAGTGATGATGAAAATCGTGAACAATATTATAATTTGAGACAAAATATGCAAAGATATCTTGCAATGAGGCGTAAAAGCGAAAGAGACAAAAGTGTCAATTTGAAAAATTCACCATTACCAATTGAGAAAAAACATACAAAAATTGTAAAAACATCAAGTATTCAAACTGAACCTGAGCAACAACAACGATTTATATTGAAATCTAAACCTGTAAAAAGACAACATGTAGATGAGACTAATAGTGTTGTACCAATTGAAATAGAGGAAGATGGCAGACAACGGAAGAAAATGAAGACAACTCTAGAAAATGAAAAATTATACAAATTGAAAAAATTTAGGAGTAGAAGAATGAGAAATCAGGATGGAAGTTTCTTTGATGTAATGAAAAATTGGAAGTCTTTTTAAAGTATAAAAGAAGACGAGCATTAAGAGTGCTGCTTTGAGTTTTTTTTTCTGATAAAATAAAAACAACCAGACGTTTACACTATGTCTCACCATCATACCGTAGAAGAACATTTTGTAACACTATTCAGTAATAATTCTATGAATTCTTATAAAAATAATACACTCTCTTCGTTCACAAATAAATTACCAACTGCTCTCAATTTGACCGGCAATTGGGTAGTCGGTATTTGCGAAATATATATAAATTCACATAAGATATACTATTGGGATGACCGTTTATTAGTAAAAAAACAATGTATAAAAGAATCACCTTTAAATGAAACGGAATTAGATGCCGAGCAGAAAGATATGTTTAATATCATATTTACTTATTGTGATATTATAAAACCTCGAATAATTGGTGACATTTTTACCAAGTGTCTCAAAATGATTTATTCAAATGGCAAAGCAACATATATAAATTTTCCACGAATTGAATATCATCCAGTTAGTATTAAAAACATTCAAGACATAACTATTGTTCTTAAAAACGAAATGGATGAACAAGTAAATTTTGAAAGCTCTTGCAGGCCTACATTTTGCACGCTTCATTTTAAAAAACTTAACTAAAAAAACTATAAAAGGAGTATTAAATAAGAGAGGAGCAAATTGAAATTAGAATTATGAGTAATTTATACATTGAATATTATTCGGCACAAGCTGGGGGAGGTCTAAGCCAAATAGGCCCAACTTATTACAAAGAACGATTTTTACAAAGTGGACGAGGATTGGGGAATATATTCTCATCATTAATTCAATGGTTTAAACCAATAGCTCGAAAAATTTGGCCATCTCTTAAAAGTGGATTGGCATCAGCTGCTTCAGGTTTAATACATGATATTGGTGAAAAACCATTTAAAGAGAGTTTGAAGAGCAATGCAAAAGGTTTGTTCAACACTGTCATATCATCAGCAAAGCAAGCTGGGTCTGGTTTACGCAGAAAACGTATAAAAAGAGGGAAAAAACCAAAAAATAGTTTAAAAGTGAAGCAACAGTCGAGCATTAAGAAGCTCAAAAATAATTTTAAAAAGAATAATAAAATCGTAAAAAAACGTATACTCGACATATTTACCAACCGAAAGTAAAATAATATTAAATAAATAAAAAAATGGAATGCATGTTAAGTAAACTGGATTTGTTTTCATCTCCACCAATTCAAAGTAGCATATTACGTACTGAAAAGGTCAACTATAATCCAATAACTTCTTTGGAGAATTCTGGCTCTATTGAATATCACATTCCTGGCACTTTTGATACATATCGTGATTTATCGAGTATGCAACTTACACTCACTGTAAAAATAGTTGATAATACAGATCCGCCACTACAACAACTATTTCCTGAAACTGTATATCCAGTTAATAATATCTTTCACTCATTATTTCGTCAGTGTACTGTATTTTTGAATAATACACTTGTTTCTAACGATGATATGAATTATCATTACAAGTGTTTTTTTGAGACAGTATTAAATTATGGCCGAGATGCGGCTGAAACTCATTTACAAAATGTTGGCTGGTTTTTGGATGAAGGTAGTAACATTGATTCTGTCGCATTAAACGGACCAAACAGACGTACTCTTCTCAAAAAACAAAAAGTATTTGGCTATTCTGATGCGGCCGATGCATCATATAAAACTGTACAATTGATTGGCCGTTTACATATTGATATTGGAAACATTCAGAAATTATTACCATCTGGTGTTGATATAAGAATTAGTCTTGTTAAAGAGAATCCGGCATTTTATATGCTTGCTCCGAATGAAAACGCTTTGTGTGATATAAAAATACTTGAAGCAAGTTTATCAATTAACCATGTTCATATTAATCCAGACATTCTGTTGGCTCATCATAAAGTATTATCATCAAAAAATGCCATTTTCCCATACAAACGTACAACCGTGAGACAATTTACAATAAATAACGGAACGTTCAATTTATCATTGGATAATATCGTTATTGGTCAATTACCCAATATTCTTTTATTTGGTATGGTACCTAATAGCTCTTATTCTGGAAACTTTACACGCAATCCCTTTAATTTCAAACATTATGGGTTACAAACATTTTCTGTTTACGTTAATGGAAATCTAATAACTGGACGACCGCTTAATTTTGAACATAACGATGACAATTCGGTATTAACAAGAGGATATGAAACACTTTTTAGTGCAACAGGTATACATTTTTCTGATCGAGGCCATCAAGTGTCATCACAGCAATATAAAGACAATTTGTTCCTACTCATGTTTGACTTGACAGCAGATCATTCTTACAATTCAGAATGTGTTAATATGTTTAATGAGGGAACAATAAGAATTGAAGGGACTTTCAAACAAGCATTGCCTGAGCCTGTAACCTGTTTATTGTATTTCGAATTTGATGGATTAATGGAAATCGATATAAATAAGAACGTAATTACAAAATAAAGAGAAAAAAAACAAAAATGAATACAATGGAGCTTAATCAAGCCATGAGCACCCACAAAATAACAAAAAAACATTTCAAAGGAGTATTTCCAGCAGATTTACTCCCAAAAAAAATTAAAAAGCCAGCATTAATTATATCAAATACTGATGAATCAAGCAAACCTGGTCAGCATTGGGTGGCGTTTTATTTCCCGTTAAAAGGAAAGATAGAGTATTTTGACTCTATAGGCCAGTTGCCTATTTCTATTCATCATTTAAAATTTTTACAAAGGAATGGAAAGAATTTTGTGCACAACGCAAAAAGATTACAAGGGCATTTTTCATCAGTTTGTGGCAATTATTGTGCAATGTTCTTACTTCATCGAGCACAAAAGAAGTCTTATAAACATTTTTTAAGACAATTTTCAAATAATTTGCAACATAATGATGAAAAAGTGGAAAAATTGTATAAAGCTAATTTTAAGAGAAACCCTCAAATTGGTGCAAATTCTTCAAGTATATTAAATCAATCGTGTCAACCGAGTAATTGATTTCTGCGAGCTGCTCCTAAATTTACTAAATCATAATATTGATTAAAATAAGAGTATAATATTAGAATAAAAAACAACACAAGTTTAGAGTTTAATAGGAAAAATACTTGTAAGTCTAATTATTTTGGATCAAATCATTCAAAGAAAGAGACAAAATAATAAAAAAAAATAAAAATTTTTTGTATTCAGATTAATCTTTATTTAATATTAATATTATTATTAGGATTAATATTGTTATAATTGTTACATTTTTAAATTTTTAAACTCATGTTAATCAGTGTCATCAAAATCGAAAATATAATAAGATCCATTAACCAAATATAGTTTGATTACATTGCCATCAAAAAACCTCTTTTTGTGCTTTGCTTCCACGGACATTTGCATTGCTGACAAGTAAAACTTCATTCCACAGTAGAGGGTCTTTAAAACTTCATTTAAAAGCATACCGAGATTCTTCAGAAGTGGTTCATCGCTTGCTAGAAGTGTACTCTTGGTATCCATTGCTTCTTTGAAATGCCGGTCAAAGGTCTGGTTCACACAATCAGTTACGAATTTGTTGTACCAAATGGGGTAGACAGTTTTTAAATGGAGATTCCAATGAATAATTTGGTGCTTGTGGAATCCAAACCGATGATAAAGATAATCGTACAAAAGCGCAAAGAAAGTATCAAAATTGAACATTTTTTAAACTCAACTGACTAAACTGAACTGACCCATTTTTCTTCAAAAAACTCGAATATATACCCTCTTGAGATGATGTCTTGATAATTTTTGTCATCACTTGATTGTGTTTCAAAACAATGAAACTCTTTCAAAAAATATGTAAAAAAAAATATTGAGTTACATTTTATTGATGAGAATTTTGAAACAATTCATCGAATTTTGTAATGACAAGATATAATATTACAGATTTGAATTTGTATATATTTGAAGATAATTAGAACTATGCAATCTGTTTTATTTAATCAACAAAAAAAACAAATAAAGATTTATGTAATATGATGATGGTGATGATGATGACACCCAAAAAAATTTAAAGTGTGCTTCAATTTAATGTAAATAAACAAATCTTTTGTTTGATTAGAATAATCTTAAGCAATTGTCATCTGGTTATTTTTGTAAAATTGTAAAATGAATAAACAAATTTTTTATTTAGTTTGAATAGAATTATTGTTGTTTTATTCAATACATATCAAAAAAAAAAAAATAGAAAAACTTTATCGTTTCATCTTCTTTGCTTTAGGTTTTTCAAGGTCTGGAAGCTGTTGTTCTTCTTGAGTTTGGTCTTGTTGATGCTGTATATCATTTGTAAGATCTTGATCCATCAAAAAAAGTTCAGATAATATACTCTGAGTGGCACTATCATTTGAAATGTTGATCTTTGGAATGGGCCCCGCCGCCTTGAAATTGAATAAAGCCATATTCATTTTTTTCGGGTCTCTTCCTTTAAAAAATAGCGTGTAGTGTTTGTTAGTCAATGCATTCAAATGCACTTCACTTGTAACCAAATTGCTTAGTCTCTCAGGAAGAAGAATCCAGGTCCCATTTTCAAAATCCACTCCAACTTTATTCCCTCTTTTTGTACTAACCAATTTAAACCGTTTTACTTTAAATGGTTCATCAATTGGAAGATCATCTATGGACATCATTAGATTTTTTCCAGCTGCAACTGTCTCGAAATGGTGAAAAAATTCTTCCAAATTCGTTTTGTTCACTGGTTGATTATTCAATTGTTGAATTTCCATATTTATTTTTTCAATTTTAAAATTGATTCGTATTCACTGTAACAATTGTCAAGTAAAAACTGATAGAATTTTAATTAAGCACATTCTTTATATATACTTTTTTGCCTTAATTTGGCAAAAAAAAAATGACCAATCAAACTTAAGTTTTAAATTTGAGGATACAAAAAGAAAAAATGAGACACAAAATAAATTTTCATTCTCTTTATTTATTGATAAAATTGACTTAACTTAATTTTATAATTTTACGAGACATATTATTTTTTTTTATTTTCATTCTCTTAATTTACTATTAAAATTATCTTATTTTAATTAAGATTTTACGAGATACATAATTTCATACTCTTTATTTACTTTTAAAAAAAATATTACTGTTTAATTTTCATTTCCATTATTCAACCTATAATGACCATATGCCAAAGTATGCTCTCCATCCTCCAATATGACCCTCTTATCATCGGCTCCGTTTAATGCAGTTTTGTAAATTTTTTCAGTAAAAATTGTGTGATGATCTGATCGGAAAATTTGAACAGATTTTCTAACTTTTAAAGTTATATCTCTTAAACAATTGTAATAGTCTTCAAATGTTAAAGTTTCAGAGACTTGTTTTGAAATTCCTTTTGCCTTTTTCGTTACATTTTTATCTTCGGTTTCAAAATAATAAGCCTTTGGTCTTATTCCAATGAAAACCGTTATTGGATCAGCACCTGTCTCGAACTTCATAGCACCAAGCATTTTTTTGTTTTTACTTGTATACCCATACTTATTATCAAAGTTTGAAGTGTCAAAATGCCTTATGTCCTTTGGATCTGGATAATCCGAATAAATTATAGGGCGCATGTCTTCATAAAAATCATCACATCTGATATGATAGAGAAAGGAATCAGTATCCATATAACACAGTTCGAGTTGATTGTTTGAATTGTACTTTTTCTTCATTAAATCATAATGAAATTGGTACATTCTTAATTTACTCAACTCGAGAACTATGAATCCGATGTAGACTGGTTTATTCAAATTAATGAGTTTTGGTGCAAGCTCGGCAGCAATTAGGGTTTCATCAAATACCTTTATTTTCTTGCAATAACCACTTGCAATATACTCTGCGGCACCTTTTCTATTATGTCTGCTCTCCCAACTGCTACACAGATAAATTTTTCGTCGCTTTAAAACATTTTCAACACTTTTACCTATAGAATTAAAAAAAGAAAAGGAAAACAAATTATTATTATATACTTAAATTATTTGATATAAATCAAGAGCAAACTCACCAAATATAGCATTATTCATTAATTTATACAAGTCCTTTTCAGCATCACTGGTCGCCATAGACCTCAAAGTGTTGTTTAAATTGATGTATGGTGCAATCCATTTACTCTGTTTAAACTTAAGTATTTTGTGTACTTTTTTGAGTATGAGTCCATTTTGCATTGCTTGCTTCAAATTCCTGTAGTGTACAACGTAATTTTTTTTATTTTCTAATGTGGCACACAATTTTTCTGTGTTTCCAAATTTTTTTCGTTCAGGAAAAAATGGTAGTTCATTATGCTCATCATGCAATTCTGATGGGTAATCAATATCAACACTGAGCACATACCCATAATCCCCATCATCAGGAATATTTTCAACTTTAAAACGCGTAATTTGGTCATTTGTGAGCCATTGAAAGCCACCATACGCTATAGACTCCGAGAGACAAAATCCATAAAGATTGTTAAAGTCAAGTAGAGCCAAATAGGAAGACTCATGATTAGAACTATAATTTGCCATATACCTATTATTTGCCTTTGCGTACCTCTTTGAACACTGTGTTAAACCTCCACGAATTGCTTCCGTGAAGAAATTATACATTTCCAGATCGCTTAATAGTTCTATTTCCATCTTCGTATATTTCAGCATACTGTCATATGAGTAGCCTGGCAAAGTATAATAATGCGCGGGGTCCAGACCATATTGCCGTTGTCCAACCTCTCTGAAATGCTCAAACACATCACAAAGTATGAGCACATCAGTTATCAAGTATACATCGTTATAATCACCAATGTTTTTACATCTTGCTCGTTCAAATACTTTAAGAGCGTAATTATAATCGTCATCTGATATATTTTTTTTGGATTCACCATCATAAGACAATGCAAAAGCAGATTTTGCTGGGAGTCGTGTCTCATTATAATTAGCAAACGACTTTATGTGCTCGTAAGGAAACACTCCTTTTCGTTTTAGAAGCTCGATCAGCTCTCTGTCGTAATTTTTAGCTGTTAAATGTTTAATTGTATTAACAAATTGATGCGATTTTAGGTTCTTCGACAATTTTTGGAGTGAACCCGGAAAGAATCTCCTGGAATCCTTAAACATTACTTTTAAAAATACCTTATCGAAACTTGTTGGATCCTCGTTTGGATCTCTTTCCCGATATATTTCAATCGGCTTCATGAAAGAAATATACGTTTCATCTGTTGAAGGTATTATACTGATATTTGATGATGAACTGTTAATTTTGGACAGTTCTTTTATAAAGAAGTGTGCATCGTATTTCGACAAATTATGAAGAAATACCGACACTTCTTTTGAGAGGTAGTATTGGAGGTTACATTGATTACACGCCGTGCCGATAAAAAGACCTGTGACGTGATTATGATTTCTGACCTTCCGCCCAACTATCTCCTTCTCACAGATGTGACACTTTGTAGATCTCTCAAATTTCTCCCTGTCAGCATCTGTGAAAATCATGGGGCGAACATCATTCAAAACATTAGTTTCATATGATCTCTTCAGATTTTCAAATAAACTGGTTACAAACTTTTCAGCACAATTCTCACCGCGGTAGAGTTCCAAGATGTCAGATCCTCCAGCATCATTCTTTATTAAATAAGCATAGCTAGAAGCTACGTGCTTATTCAGTTTTTGTGCAGTTGATGTTGATGATGATGATGCTTGTTGTTGCGTGTTTTCTTCAACTGGCTCCAAAATTGCTTCAAAATCAGCATAACAAATAATTGGAGCCTTTAACTCTTTTGAAAAGTTTTTGAATTTTAACTTTTCGCCTTTTTCAGGCATTATTGTTGCAACACCATGACAATCATTCTCCTTGTGCAGTCTCAAGGCGTTTTCATCCGTCACACGATAAAAACAGTTATCACAAAAAAATCGTGTTCTTTGAACACCACCGAACTGTGCATTTACCAACCGTGACAGATTTTTGACTAGGCAAAAATGAATATTATTTCCATCTTGCACTTGTAGCAAGTGGATATGGTGTTGCTTAAGCACTGGTGACTTAAACAGAGGCCCAACAATCTTTTTTGGATCGTCTTGATCTTCGGAGATCCCATATATTGTTAAACTTATAGAATTGTTCCAACTCAAAAATTTTTTGATGTCAGTTTCTAATTTGATGGGGAATTCAAGATCCCCCCAATTAAGTTGATATCTTGTATCAATACGCTCCGCTTCTACATTGGTCATTTCTGTGAGCATTCGATGAATCTCTCGTTGTTTACCGGCTGATCTTTGTATTACTTGACCAGACGGACCATTTGAATCTTGTTGTTGTTCTTCAGCGGCTGATTCTTGTATTTCTTGATCAGACGGACCATTTGATTCTTGTCGTTCTTCAGAGGCTGATCCTTGCATTTCTTGATCAGACGGACTATTCAATTCTTTTAATAAGAAATAGGCGCGAACCGCCCATTTGAAACACTCATTATCAGTATTTTTGGGATTTATGCATGCGCCCTTTTTTCTAATCCATTCTGGTAAAGGGATATAACTTCCAACTGAGAGTGGTTGGCATTTATTAATGTGAAGTTCAATAAAAAGTATTTTTTTTAAACTCCACCCTGATCCATTCTCTTGAAAATCCTCAGTTTGAGCCAGTAAGTTCTCATACAATGGTTGGAGAAGCTCATCAATTATGTCTGTATATTGCAGCTCAGTCATCCGAGTGTTGAAGACAATTTGTTTTTTTATGTTTTCATCAACACCATTATCAGCGTTGTCTCCTTGATCATTGTTTGTATGCTTATAGTAAGAGCCATACAGCATTAAATTGAATTTGATGCGAGTATGAATATTCAAATACGATTTTAACAAATCGTTTAAATTGCTCTTAACATTATGACTTTCCAAAAAAGTAGAGTAATCTAAATTTTTTGGATCGTCATTCATTATCCTATAGGCTATTATTTTAGCCCCAAAAGCCACGTTGATCGAAAACACATTTTCAGAATGCTTAATTTTGGCATTATCTTTGTGTTTATCCGTCGTCACATGTGTGTGCCACGTTTTCACATTTGTTTTGCAATATGTACAGTACTGAAAGAAAACGAAAAAAAAACAGTCAGAATTTACATATAAAACATCAATAAGATATAATATAAACAAAAAATATATCATATAAAAAAGATTAACTTACATTATTATTATTACTGCCACCAGAAGTAGAGGGCTGTACATCCTCATCTTCAGATATATTGATGTTATCCACATCCACTCCGCCCAACAAGTTTTCCATTTCTTTTTCGGCCTCCTCGCGTGTTAGGCCACCACCGCTTATAATCTTAAATTTTTTTGCCTGAGGTTCCATCGTTTTCTCCTTTTTTTGTTATCAAAATCTTAAACTGATTGATACTAATTTGCAAATACACTGATTTTAATAAGAAATTTTAAGTTTTCTATATAAATATGGTAAGAAAATCTAACACTGACTGATACTAATTTGTAAATAAACCGATATTAATAAGAAATTTTTTACGTACAGAACTTTTTATGTGTGTAAACTGTATAAGTATTGGACTGTACAAGAATGAACCATTGGTAAAGGTATCAGGTGAATAATTCAAATTATGAGTCATAGAGATAAAACTCAAAATAAACAACAAACACTTGTTTATTATTTTTAAACCACATTTGGTCCTTTTTCAAATGGAAAAAAAATTGACCTGTATACAAAACATAAAAAAAAAACATCTGTTAATTCTTTCTCCTTTTTTTTCCTTTCTCTTTGTTTTTACATTCTCACAATTTTAACAAAATTTGTAATGTCTCTCAAATTTTAATATTTTTGAATTGCTCCTAAAAACCGCGTGCTCCTAAAACAAGACTTTTTTGCAATTTTAACAAAATTTGTAATGTCTCTCAAATTTTAATATTTTTGAATTGCTCCCAAAAACCGCGTGCTCCTAAAACAAGACTTTTTTTGCTATGGCTCCCAAAATAGCGTCTCCTTAAACAGTGTCTCCTAAAAATCGATTTGCCTCGAACCTAAGTTACACACTACTTCTGTAATTTAATTTAACATTTGAATCTAAGAAACAGAATTCTATTTCCTAATATATAAAATAAACATTAGTTCAAAATTTCGCCGTGTCCCCCTGGCGTCGCATGAATAAAAAGTCGAGTTTGATACCTATGATTTGACCCCTTGTGTATTTTAGAGCGAAAATTTTTTAAATTTGCTTGGATTCTTTTTAAAATGTCAAATTATAATAAAATGAATCTAAATTCAGCCATATATAATGTAAAATTTTCATAAATTTTATATTTTTATTAATTTTTTTATATCATTTAGTAAACAAAATCACTTTTTTTTAACCGAGTATTTTTCATGAATTTTGAATATTTCTTAAATTTTCTAAAACCAGTTATGAAAATGTTGATGAAAATGGCACATGTTCATTTAATTTATGATATTTCGAAAAAATAAAACCACAAAATTTAAAGTTCTTGACTTATCCAGAGTTTTAAAAATTTCCCTGCTATAGAAAAATATAAATTGTAATCGTAGTTCTTCGTTTTGCTTTTAAACAATAAGCGTGTATGCACAATTGAAATTGTTTGTATTTTCAAAGTCACATACTTATAAACCCGCTTATAAAATTCTGTAACGTAGATAAATCTAATATTCTATGACCTTCCGTATATTGACGAAAAAAGAAAATGAAAAACCGTATATTGACGAAAAAATAAAATGAAAAACCGTATATTGACGAAAAAATATTCAAAATTAGCGTTTATTGACGAAAAATAAAAGTTCAAAAATTTATTAGAAATTTGAGTAAAATTTATACATTGACAAACCTATTTTTGCTTTGAAATAAGTACTCATGAGAAAAACATTTATAATACTTCAATTTAGAAACGAATTTAGTGATCAGAAATTAAATTACATGAATTTCTCTTTATTTTTAATTCAAAAACGTACATAATTTACTATAATTATTATAATTTATTTCAGCATATATTCACTCCAAAATGACCGTCTATTAAATTATGTACGTTTTAGTTTTAGTTTTAGTTTATTTTCTGTCTGTAAGACAGCATCATTATAAATAAATAATTGGAGGAAAAAGCCTCAAGAGACTGAAAAAACCTCATCTTTTTGCAAACTTATAACTAATACAATAAATACTTAAAACTAAACACAAAATAATCAGACTAATCCCACCATTTCAATCCTACGTAGTTCGAGAAGTTGTTGTCTCTTCGTCTTAATTGATTTGTTCGTTATTCCTATGGCCTTCAGTGCATTGTATGTCACCCTCATTCTTGTCATTGGTTCGTTCTCACCGTAATTCGTCCGATGTGCTGGTACTCTCAAAGGAAGTCTGTGTCTCGTCGGGTATGGATTCAGATCGTCTTCGATGAGATCACAAAGTTCTGGGATCTTCAACGAATTGTCAAGTAATTTCATAATAAACACAAAATCAGCGGCTTCCCGTCTGTCAGACAGAGTGTTCATGGCAAGAAGGGACAGCCTCTGTTCGTACGGTGGCAGAATGAAGGGATTGGAGCATCCCAAACCACGTAGAGCAAATCTCACAAATCTCCGTTGCACAGATTCAATCCTCAAACTCTGAGTGATCGTGAATGGATTCCAGCTCACACTAGCATATTCGAGGATAGGACAAACCAAAGCACAAAACAAGGATTTCGTCACAAATGGATCACCATATTGCCTGGCAGTTCTCTTCACGAAGCCGAGCATCCTGTTGGCCTTCGAGATTTGTTGATCAACATGGTCATTAAATCTCACTTCTGAATCCATCAAAACTCCCAAGTCTCTCATGACAACAACTCTTTCGAGACTCGTACCCTCTAAAGAGTAATCAAACGTCATTGGGGTTCTTTTTCTCCCAAAAGAAACAACTTTGCACTTTGGTACATTCAGGGACATAGACATTTCGTTGCACCATGAAGACAACGCATTCAAGTTCTCTTGAAGAGCAACAGCATCAGATTCCTCTCGAATCACCTTGTACATCTTCAGATCATCAGCATATAGCAAGAACTCACAGTTTTTGAGAACATCGCAAACAGAGTTAACAAACAAGTTAAAAAGAAGCGGCCCCAAATGGCTCCCTTGGGGAACGCCAGACCAGGTGTGGATGGTTGAAGAGGTCTCACATACAATCTTCACAATTTGCGTCCTATCCTTAAGGTATGAAGAAATCCAAGTTACAAATGACAGTGGAAGCCCTATTGAGTGCAGTTCAGATAGCAGGAGATCGATGTGCACTCTATCAAAAGCCTTCTCGAAGTCGGTATAGACTGCATCAACCTGACAACCATCCTCAATCTTAGTCAACAGAAAGTTAACAAACACAACCATGTTGGTTTCTGTTGATCTTCCAGGCACAAATCCATGCTGTCGTTGGTTCACAATTGGATGCTCATTCAAATTTTATCCGTTACACCGTATATTAGAAATATCTACGTTACAGTATACATGGAAATTTCACCTAATCAAATTTTAGAACGTCCTGAATAGATTTTTTTATGTGTCCCACCCGATTTATTTTTTTTATTAAAGACGTTTGTTGTGATTTTTTACTTACGAATTGTAGAACACCTTTAAATGTTTTTATTTTTAATTACATTTTTCATTTACATTAATTGAATAGTTTTAAAAATGTAATAATTTAAAATTGTCTGTGCAGTATACGTGAGTATGTATAAAAACTCGTATATATACACGGTACATTATTTAATCACGATTCAGATTATTCGAGCTGTCAAAATAAAAATTGATTTGAAATATAAAAAAACGGTTAAAAAGACATTTTTAATAAAAATATATTTCATATTTATTAAATAAAATATTATAAAAATGAACACGCACTCAAAACTATGGATTTGCTGCGGCTTACTTTTTTTTATATGATTATACTATTATACTATAAATTTATTTTCATTATTTTTAATTTTTATATACTGTAAAGTAAATAAATCTAATATACGATGACCTTCCGTATATTGACGAAAAAAGAAAATGAGAAACCGTATATTGATGAAAAAAACATTCAAATATAGCGTTTATTGACGAAAAATAGAAGTTCAAAAATTTATTAGAAATTTGAGTAAATTTTATACATTGACAAACCTTTTTTTTGCTTTGAAATAAGTACTTATGTGAAATACATTTAAAATGCTAATATTTAGAAACGAATATAGTGATAAGAAATGAAAATATATGAATTTTTCTTTATTTTTTATTCAAAAACGTACATAATTTAATAGACGATTTCAGCGTATATTAACTTCAAAATGACCGTCTATTAAATTATCTACGTTTTTAATGCTTATTCAAATTTTTTCCGTTACATCGTATATTAGAATTATCTACGTTACAGTATCAAAGAAACTATTCATTTTCTCTTTATGTTGTAAGTAATATATATGGACGGTTCCACAACGTAAACTATATTAACAAAAAATTCAAACTGATTTTATTAAATAATTTTATACATTTGCGTAGAAACACATTGGGTAATAAGAATATTCAATAAATGCATTTTAATCCTCTATACATCCTTAAAAATAAAACTTTCTTTCAGTATTCAAGAATTTACAGAACATTTGATATTCTTTGTATTAAAAATAAACAGTTTTAGCCATTTTGTATTGAGTAGTTTCAAACAATTTGACGAAAACACTATCTTTAGCAATTTGTAAAATATTTTTTTCGTTTGAAAAATAATTGAAAACTTTGGGGCCTAAACTGCAGCTTTCTAAGCTTACCCTGTCGGAAGTAAACTCCTGAATTTCAGGAGCTTAACTCCTGATGATTAGGAGGTAACTCCTGATGATTAGGAGTTAACTCCTATTCTTCAGGAGTTAACTCCTACTTTTCAGGAGTTAACTCCTAATATTCAGGAGTTAAGCTCCTGAAATTCAGGAGTTATAAAAAAAAAGACTTATAAAATTTAAAACGTAGAAATTCAACATAAACAAAATATAAATCAATTAATTATGGAAATAAAAAATCTAAATACTTAAACTTTTCATACTACTTAATATTTTCAAAAAAGTCAAAATAATTTCAAAAAACTCAAAATTTTCATAAAACTCAAAATTTTCTAAAAAGTCAAAAATTTCAAAAAAGTCAAAATTTTCAAAAAAGTCTAAAATTTCAAAAAAGTCAAAATTTTCGAAAAAAAAGTCAAAATACTCAAAATTTTCAAAAAAACTCAAAAATTTCAAAAAACTCATAAATGTCAAAAAAATTAATATTTTCAAAAAACTCAAAATTTTTAAAAAACTCAAAAATTTCAGAAAACTAAAAATATTTAGAAATTTTGAGGTTTTTGCAATTTTTGAGTTTTTTGGAAAACATTTGAGTTTTTAGGAAAATTTTTGAGTTTTTGAAATTTTTGAGTTTTTGACTTTTTTGAAAATTTTGAGTTTTTAGGTTTTTGGAAATATTTGAGTTTTTTTAAATTTTGGAAAATTTTGAGTTTTTTGAGTTTTTTGATTTTTGAAAACTTTTATTTTTTGAATTTTGGAGTTTTATGCAATTTTGAAATTTTTAAGTTTTTTTGACTTTTTGAGTTTTTTTTGAAAATATTGAGTATTTTTTGAAAATATTATGTTTTAGACTTTTTTTAGTTTTTTGAAAATTTTGAGATTTTAGAATTTTTATTTCCATAAATTAATTTGATGATTTATATTTTATAATACATTTTTATAACTCCTGAATTTCAGGAGCTCCTGAAATTTAGGAGTTTACTTCCGACAGGGTACTGGTAAATCCGCCTCTGATTTTGTCCAAAAGTGCTTTGAAAAAATATATTTAAGGAAATACATGCACCCCGTCTCTATGGCATTTTTATCATCATGTGACGTTGAACACCACTTAGAATTGTATAACCCTAGGTGTAAATTTATAAAAATATCGATATATTAGGTTTCAAATAATTATAAGAGATTAATGTTTTTCAATCAGTTTTTTCTTTCTCAATTAAATAATTGCAAAATCATTTTATTTATAGATACAAAGGAAACCGGATTTTTATATGCGATAACATCAGCTGGGGTAACATATTCAATAACAAAAGCTTGTTCAATGGGCACCTTAATTGATTGTTCATGCGATAAGAGCCATAAAAAGCATTATGTAATTCAATCAAAATTTAAAGTAAATACTCACAAAATGATTACAAACAACAATGTCAACAATTATTCATTTGATGAAAATACGAATTACTCAAAAACTTATCAACATTCTGATCAACATTTTAATTTTAGTAACAATAGAAGCATCATTGCAAAAGAAATAATGTATAAGAATTATATGTCAAGTATTTTAAATAAACATCTTTATAATGATATTGATAATAATAGTAATAAAATTAGGGAAAAACTTTAAGGCATTAGCAGATGGGCAATGGGAATGGAGTGGTTGTGATGATAATGTGAATCATGGATTATTGAAGTCTAAGGAATTTTTTGACACCAAAATGAGAAAACGGAGTGATCTTAAATCAAACATAACTATACATAATAGCGAAGTTGGTCGATTAATGGTTAAATCACATATGCGACTTGAATGCAAATGCCATGGATTAAGTGGATCATGTAAATATTTAATATTTTTTACATAAAATTAATTTGATAACGCTCTTACCCATTTTACATTGGATCTTCAAATTTGGTAAGTGACCGGTAGACCATCAATCATAATAAGAACACTATTTAGAGAAAAAAGTAAATTGAAAAAATCATAATTCTTGATGTCCTACTGACTTTAAGAGAGTCCGCTGGTCAGGTTTTGCTAGTGGGAAAACTCTCCTTTTATACTAATATTTACCACTGGAAATAGTTTTTTTTAGTGTTCGAGCAAATATATTTCCAATCGTATAAACTAGAAAGAAGCATTGATTCAATTAGCAAGTGGTTTCCGTAAAAATTTTCATTTTATGACATTTCAAGTCATGTATTCCATCAAAACCCACCCATCCCCAAAATCTTTCAATCTTAAATATATTTTTCAATTAAATGTGTGTCTTTGATCATGTCATTTTCTTCAAATATATCACAATCTTACTATTTAATCACTGCTCAGAATGTTATAAAAATAAACTTTTGTTTTTTTAGGTGTGACGAAGACATGTTGGATGAAGCTTTTACCTTTTTATGAAGTTGGTAAAAGTCTTTTAATGAATTATGATAAATCATTTAAGGTAATAATAAAGTAAATAAACTACATGTCCAACCTTCTTAATACTAAATAAGAAGAAATTCAATTCATTAACTTTTAAACATATATATATATGTGAATGGATAATGGAAAAAACAATTTTTTTTAAAACTTTACATAATACTTATTTGAGAAAATTTAATGCAAGAAAAATTCAATATCGTTTTAGACTTTACTTATTTGTGAATCTTATTCAACCGGAGAAAATATTGTATTTAGATAGGATTCTGTTGTTGGGATGTAAAAATTTATTTTAATTATTCGATAATTGTAAACAATATCATAATTTCCTTCAACATAACTCATATTTGTGCAGTTTTTTAACAAGACCTATGTTCGTATTCAGTGTGGGAGTGTTTATGGATCAAAAAACATAGGGTGTCCTTACAAAAAAATAGGGTGAACAGGTGGAAAATTTTCTTGCCAAAATTTTCTTTTCATGATTTTGAACAACTTTGCCTAAGACACCCTATATCTAAATCGCACAGGATAAATTTTTCTCACACAATACAAATTTTCATTCACATCACATAAATCTCTTAACTCCTTCCGGAACATGGGGTACTATAGGACCCCAACCGAATTTTCATAAAAATTTAGAAATTTTAATTTTTTTAAATAAAAATATGAATTTCTGTTTGTAATAAATTAAAATAGATAAAAATACACACAAGGCCAACTTTTACTTAAAAATATTCTTCGAATTTCGAAAACACTCGAAAAAAAGGCAAAAAAAAAACTCAATTTTTTGCTTAGAATGATAATAAAACATCAAAATAAGTCATTTCCAACCAAAACTAGGCTTCTACATTTATGATTTCTCTTATGATGGAGTTAAAGGAAGTGCTTATGTATTGCTTGATTTTCTCGAAATCTTAATCAACACTCAAAAATAATAAATAAAAACCACAGTCCAAATCTAATGAAGATCTCTTTTCTAATGAAGTTTTTCAACGCAAGTTTTCAAAAAGTGAACTCAAAAACATGTAGAATTTTTTATAAAAAAAAAACATTTTAAATTACATTTAACATTTTAAAAGTCCGAGAACAAACGGCATATTTTAATTTTAGAGTATTGGTAGGACATTAATGTTCAGGCGACATCGGCCCGAAAAAATGTTATTTGGAAAAGTTGTTCAGAATCTTTCGAATAAGACTTACCAAATTGCGAAATTCTGTAATTATTTTAATCAATACTCCTATTCAGTTTCATTGAATGTGAATACACAACAAATTTAAAATAATTGAATATTATTATTCAAAATTATAATATTTTAAATTATATTGAATTTTTCCGCAGATAATTTATTAATTTATTACTTTATTTTTTCAGGTGATTGCTTCAAGTGACAGAAAAGGCTATAAACCTGTAAATCAACGAATTAATGAAAAAGTTATAAAAAAGCGTATAATCTACTTAGAAAAATCTCCCAATTTTTGTTATTCTGATTATAGTTTAGGTTCATTAGGAACAAGTGGAAGAATTTGTTTTAAAGATGATTGCAAGGATTTATGTTGTGACAGAGGATTTATTCGAGAGTTCATTAAAATAGAAACGTCATGTAATTGTAGTTTTAAATGGTGTTGTGAAGTTAAATGTGATAAATGTGTCAAAGAAAAGCAGATTTTGAAATGCAATTGAATGTTTTAAATTTAATAAACATTTCAAGCATATTTAATCCCAATTAGTCATAGTAAACCACTATTTTCATTATAAAGTCGTAGAACCGACTACCGTGCTTTTGATTGAATTTTTACGAAAATTAAGAAGATTGTTCAAAGATCAATCATTAAATGCAGCTATAATCAAATCTTGATACATTTTTTCAAACATTGAGTTATTCCACATAAAAAAATTTCTTAAACACAGCACGACCCTTTAATAAATATAATGTAATTAGAAATTTTATCATTTAATTATGAATTTCTTTAATTTGTCATATGAAATAAATATAAGAAATAAAACCAAAGTGATTTTTAAAGTAAAAAAATCACAAAAATTATGTAAAGCAGCTTAGTTTGGCATAAAAAATGCTATATTTTTGCTGAACAGAGAATTTATAAATTAGGTAGTGCTTCATTAGAAATATTTTATTAAAATATTATAAACGGTACAGTGTTGGAAACGAAAATTTTGGTGATCACATTGAGATAAATCAGTGAATCTTTGTAGGTTTTTTCCTTATTCTTTCAGGAAAAAAATAAGCTCCTGAACATTAATTTTTCTTCAGTGGTTCGCCTTCTACGAACATTTGAAGGCAAAGAGGTGAAAAATCATGAAATTCATTTAAAAATAGGTTTTACATCAAAATTCAAAACTTTTTTCACAGAATTATAGGTATTAAAATTCTGCGTTTGATAAGTTTAAGTACACACATTAATAGTGAAAACTGTGCCCTCTAGGTCAAAAAAAAAGTGAAAAGACGCGAAAACACCTCTAGTTTAATGATCTTTCAATTGAATTTTGGTTCTACAGTATTTTTTTCGAGATATTGAACTAAACAAAATATTGAGCCAACTTATAGATCTATTCAAACGTTAAAAACGTTATTTTCCAAAGCCCATGACAGTATACTGATACTAAACTACTGTACACTAAACAATTCAAATGCTGTCATATTTTACCGTTTTTTTTTGTATTTTCATCAAAATAATTTTTAATTGAATTTATGAATGAAACTAAATTTTAACGACCATATTGATAAAATTACATATGACAGCCGTAAAACTTTGGCATTTGTAAAACGCCGCTCCAGAGAATTTAAGGACCCATATGTAACTAAACTGCTATTCTGTTCTTTGGTGAGATCGAAACTTGAATATGCTTCAGTTGTTTGGAACATGGTTGGTACTGTAAATTCCTCAAGAATTGAATCAGTACAAAAACAATTCTTGTTATTCGCGCTACGAAACCTTGGGTGGAGGAGAGACACTTATGTTTGTAAGATATGAAGCAAGACTTAAACTTCTTGATATGGAAACACTACACGCAAGACGAAGAAGATTTGACATCACGTTTTGCTATGATCCGATGCATAAAAATATAAAATGTGACATACTCTGCAATCAAATCATTCATAATCAACCTGCTCCACAAAATCTGAGAAGAAGAAGACTCCTACAAGTTTCATTTCATCAACGGAACTACACTTTAAACGAACTTTTTAGTAGTATTGCAAGATCTTTTAATGATGTATCGACCTTGACTGAGGATTATCCGAGTTGTTTTCATACATAGATTAAAATTAAATAAAAAATATTTCTGTACTTAAAATTTTTTGTAAAAATTTTTTTGTAATAATTTTCTGCCAGTATTTGGCATTGAATAAATAAATAAAAGTCATTAAACTAGAGAAGCACGTAGAAGGCGAACCACTGAAGAAAAATAATGTTCACGTGCTTAGTTTTTCCCTGAAAGAATAACGAAAAAGCCTACAAAGTTTCACTGATTTATCTCAATGGGATCACCAAAATCGATTTTCGTTTCCAATACTGTAACGTTTGTTCGCCAACGGCTTCTTAAATGCGAAGCTGTGGTAAAAAAAAATTAAGAGACAAAATTTGAAAAACAGAGAAAAGAGAGAGAAAGAAAAATTCATTTCATCAAATCTTTAAAATTTAAATATAAAGAATTGAAAAAGAAAGAGAGAGAGAGACAGAAAAATTTATTTCATCAAAACTTTAGATTTTGAAATCAAATTTAAATAATATAAACAACAGAGGAATTGGAAACAGAAAGAGAAAAAAATAAAGAAGTTTATTTTTTACTTCAATTAAATACATGTTGGAAAATTTAAAAACTGTTTTTCATGACATTTTTTCAAGTTAAATGATTTTTTTACCAATAATTACACCCTACTACAAATAAAAAAAAGTTTTAGTACTCCAAGTTTGTTTTCATTTCCTAAAAGTAGAAAAAAAATGAAAAATTTTTCGCGTTTACAGTTTTTTAAAATCACGTCAATCAGTTGAGTTATGAATTTTTGAAATTTTCCATATAAATGACACATTTCGTCATCTCTCAGCACAGAGATTGAAAAACATACTCTTACTCATTTTGAGTTATCTCAAAAACTACATGAGCTACAAAAGAGATCAATAGATCGTTGGAAAGAAGACGAATAAAGCTAATTGAAATTAAAATTTTGGATCAGCCTAGATCAGCCAAAAAAATTGGGCAAGAAAAAAAAATTGAATAAATTCAAAGTTTTTTGCTAATTTTTTTACCTATTCAACTTATTTTAAGATTGAATGTTAAAATTAATATAACTATGTAATACTTTGTGTTTTCAAGTTATTTTGATATTGCTAGATGCAATTTTACTGTGGTAACAGTGGAAACCGTGCAGTAATTAGATCATGAATGTGCATTTCTCTACCAATATGACTCATATTACGCACATTTGATCACTTAATTTTTGTTTAAATACGTATACACAACTGATTTGTATACAGTTAATTCATTTACTTTGAACTAAGTAATAGTAGCTAAAAAATTCAAAATGGATAAAAACATTGCTGATTGCAAAGCGCGTTTGTCACAACTTTGATACGTCTGTGGTTTATTTACTCAAAAAAACCCCAAAGGAACTTATCAAAGACATTTTACAGATAAAGCTATCAGATGCTTCCAGACAAAATATGGGCGTTTTCCTATTCTACAACCTTACACACCTTCGACCATCTGCTGTACATGCTACAACATGTTATATTGTGGACAACTTTCTGACGAGAAAGGGCACATTAAGACTTTAAAAAAATTGACCACCAATTCAATGGAAAAAGTATGGTCAATGGCTTAGAAATATATTGCAGAATATATTTAGTTAGAAAAACTCATGAAAAAACACAAGAATTTTATAAATGTAATAAAGAAAATGAGACTTAAAAAAAACACACATTTTCTACAATAAAAAAGAGATTTCTAAAGAAAATATTTAGAGCCTTTAAAGCTTATTCTTAAAGTATTACATAGTTATATTAATTTTAACATTCAATCTTAAAATAAGTTGAATAGTTAAAAAAATTGGCAAAAAACTTTGAATTTATTCAATTTTTTTTTCTTGAGCCTTAAAAGCCCAATTTTTTTTGGCTGATCTAGGCTGATCCAAAATTTTAATTTCAATTAGCTTTATTCGTCTTCTTTCCAACGATCTATTGATCTCTTTTGTAGCTCATGTAGTTTTCGAGATAACACAAAATGAGTAAGAGCATGTTTTTCAATCTCTGTGTTGAGAGATGACGAAATGTGTCATTTATATGTAAAATTTCAAAAATTCATAACTCAACTTTTTGACGTGTAACTGTAAACGCCAAAATTTTTCCATTTTTTTCTACTTTTAGGAAATGAAAACAAACTTGGAGTACTAAAACTTTTTTTTATTTGTCGTAGGGTGTTATGATATTATCTACCAATTTTGAACATTACCGAAAAATAAAAAAAAACAACTCCAATCTTTATATTCTTAGGCTTACGCCTTTGAGATATATTAATAGAATATCACCCAGGAAAATCGATTTGCTTTTGCCTTTAAAATGTCATTATGATGAACACCCATATTTTATTGTAGTCCTTCCAAATAGGAATTGGGAAGGCCTGTCCTTCCAAATGGGAAGGCAATGCTGGTAAGCCTAAATTCAACTTAAATATTTTTGTTTAAGGGATTTTTGTTACTTGAATTCAGAGATGCGCTATGCTATTTTATTTGTTTTAATTATTTTTTTCTTTAACTTAACTTAAATTAAACTTCAATTTACATAGCAGAGTCTCTTAACCTATCTGTAATATTTTATTCTGCCGACTTTGCTTCACATGCACGCGTGCAAAAACCAGAAAATCATAATTTTTGACTTTTATATCAAAATCTTGAAATTTTTCCATTCGAAAGTTCTCAATTGTAACATAATTTTATTGTAACTTTCATGCATCTATATTGCATATTGTAACTCTTCCAAGCCACTTTTTTAAGTCGATTTTTTCAGAATAGGTTAGATTCAAGCTCAATTTTTCGAAATTCATAAATTTGTAAACATATAAGTTTATTTATTTTTTTCATTAATTTACAATATATTCGCTTTACAATATTCAATAACTAATACTTCATACATGGTATAACTCCCTATAATTGACGTACAGAGCGCGTTATAATTTTTACGCTATCTATACACATACGTAAATTATAAAGAGTTATACCATGCATTAAGCGCGCGAAGTATGTCGTTTTTACCTACTAGGATTGATTAAGACATTCTCTTGGTTATTGAATTTTTTCAAAAGTCAGTTCTACATATAATTGTTCTTTATGTCAATGTTACCCCTATTGTTTTGAATATTTTTACCCTGTTGAAAACAAAAAAAAACGCTTTGTTCATGGGCATTGTCTAAAAAAGCGAACATTAAAATGGTATTAATAATCACTTAAAGTCATATATTTAATAGAGCTATGGTGGAGGTAACTGCTAATGTGAAATGGACCACACAAATTCTTTATAGCAAGACTGTTCAAGTCATTATTTGTATGAATATACCTGGGTTTATTTTCGATGCAATATTATATTAACAATAGTTACAAAAGCGTATTTATTTATCACCTGATATATAGTTAAGTTACTGTCGTCTTTATGTCTAAAAATTATAGAAGATTTCTATAGTTTTAGAGATCAATATAACACAGTGATACAATTGTAATGATTAAAAGTGATTTTTTAATTATTCCATAAAACAAATTTAGATTTATTTATTTTTTTATTTATTTAGATATTTTGTAATTCAACTGTAAATCATTGCTTTTCCAATCCAAGATGAATTCGTATTTGATTTACGAATGAAGTCATTTCGTGAACAATTTTATATTTTTTAACTGTTTGCACGGGAAAAAAGTGAAGCAAAAACAAAAGATTATACATATTAATGTTGATCGACTATACATTTTATATGAATTCTAACATGAATAAGCAAGATAACTACTACAATTTTTTCTCTTCTTAATTTTCAAAACCTGAACAAATTGCATGAGAATTAAGATATACAACGTCGGCATCTGAAAAAAAATTTAAAACACAAATTACCTTAAAAAGGTGTTTTGTAACTATTATTTATTTAATTTGAGAAAACGCCGAAATATTATACACTTTCAGAACAGACAACCTATAATTTAAAAAATATATATTTTAAAATTTGATCAGTATTGTGAATGTTCTTATAAAGTCTATGTATACATTTATACGAAAATAAAAGAAACAATACTACAAAGCGTGTGTGAAACCAATTCAAAATCTTTTATTCATTCATGGGGTGGTCAGTTTTCCTGTTACTTTATGTGTAATGTTTAAAGTGAGTTAATGTATATATTTTTATTATATTTCCTTAGGCATTCGGTAATATATTTAATGTTCTTTTTTTGTTGATTGAGTGATCTTGTGCTGCCTTCAAAGAACATAATATAATGGAGCTTAATGGAATCGGAATGAAAGACGAGTAAATTAACTAATTTAGAACAACACCTTAATAACGCTTCTAGTATTATTTGTTCATTCTCTTTTAAGGTATATTATCGATGATACTTCATAATTATACAGAATTTGGGTTAGCAAAATAACTTTTTACATTTAATCACTATTTCTACCACATTATAAAATTCTGATTAATTGTTTGGAGAATAAACTTTTAATGATAAACACATAAAAGAATATTAATATTTAATCAAAAGTTTATTTCACATTTAAAAAAAAGTTTGTGGGTGGTTCTAACAACCGCATACTCATATGATTGCTTAAAATTTATTTATCATATTGCTAACGAATACCTAAGATATTTAAAGTTGAATATATGATAAAAAAAAAAATACCGTAGAAAATATTTTTATTATTTTACCCAATGGTTTCAAAAAAAATTTTATTGCAAGTAAAATTTAGGTTTTTTTAAGTAATACACACTAAATACATTTCCCGTCGCGGCTTCCCGTTGCTGGTGACGGGAATTTACGAGGGGAATTTGTAATGGGAAATGCGACGGGAATTTTCAAAAGAAAAAATATAAATTGAAAAAAAAGTTTCAGTTTAGGAGTAAGAAAATCATGTTTTTGTTAGTTTTAGGTAAAAGTGACCTGAAGCAAAGTTGTAGAGAATATTTCAGGCTACAATTGAAATAACCAAGTCATAATTTATATTTTTTAGATAATATGACAAAACTTCAGACAGTTCAAAACTTGTTTTTAACATTTCAGCTCCATAAATTATCCCTACTGTTTTGTCTCATATCATTTTTGCCAAAAATTAAAGTAAGTATGCTCTTTAACTCAAACACCTCAAAATTGCGTATTTTGCCATTTTGGGCCTCTTAATACTTGAAATATTTACTTGGTCATTTTCAAATTGTAGCCTGAAACATTTTCTACAACTTTGCTTCTATCTATAGTCATGACAAGTTCATAATTTTTTTCTTTTTTGGTCTTTTTAGCACTTTGTTTGCCTGAAAACCTTTTCAGGCTCACATTAAACTATTTTTAAAGAAATTTAATTTTGTTTTGCGTTCAACAAACGTCTGATAAATTAATTTGGATGAAATTTCGTCTATGTTGAAAATAAAAATACATTTTTTTTAAAAAGTCAAAACTAGCGCTAAAAACTTTTTCTTTAAGTAAATTAAAAAGTCTCAGAGTAAAAGTTTCATTATTTTTGATGCACAAACTAATCCTTATTAAAAGTTTTGTAAAATTCTTTTAGCGATAAAATCGGCAAAATTTAAATGGAGTAGGTCTTGGATTTATTCACAAAGATCATAAAAAATCTGTATGTCAATATATTTTTAAATTATTATTAATTAGTTTTTTTTTATTCGCTAAGGCCAACGTTTACAATAAGGAGTGATAAACATATATATTCAGACAATAATTCTATAAAAGATATGTTCAAATTAAAATATATATTATTATATATTTTAATTATAATTATTGCGTAATTGAATAAATTACCTTATAATAATTATTAGAAATATTTTATTTATACATGATTCAATTTTTGATAAATAAATAAATATATAAATTGAGGGAACGTATGTTTTTTTCTTTTCTTTTTAAAACATTGATTTGAATAAATAAAAATTTGGTTTAAAATTTTTTATGAAATATTTTTTTCTGCTCCATACACATACAAGAAAAAATACATCAGAGATACAAACGTATAATGAATGTATTTTATGCGTTGTTAACTTGAGCTTGACTCGATTTATTATTCGTTTTCTTTTACAGTTGTCCGCTTTTATCCACTAGAAAGTAGTGTATGGAAATGACTCGCCAATATCTTATTTACTCTCATGTTCAGATGCTAACTTGGTGGGATTTAAAAGCACAGTTTAATGATTTATCATTTATAACTTTCTTGCTTTATAAAATTGAAACATCTGCATGTATAAGATTTTATGTACGTAGTTTATATTGAGACCTCACAGTGGTCTATTATTTTATCATTTGTCTCATGTTTATATACAGTGCAATCAATTTAACTTAATTAAGTTGTTTGTATATTGTTGGTTTTTAAGAGATGCTCATAACAACTTTTTTTACAGAGAAAATTACTACATTTAGAAAAAATCAGATTTACGCAGTGCATTTCGATGGGACTCGTTTCATTGAATATAATTAAGTTTTTATTTTTATAATAATACCGCATAAAAATACCCGCCATTTTGAATATAACCGCCATTTTGAAATAAGTCATCATTCTGAAAATATCCTCCTTTTGGAGTATAAGGACCATTTTAAAAAAACCGTCATTTTTAAAATTACTCTCAATTTGAAAATAGCCGTCATTTTGAAAAATTTCCGCTATTTTGAAAATTTTGAAGAAAAATAATTGAAAAAATCGGACCATTTTGGGTCTTAACTGTTAATCCCTTAGCCCAATCCTTGAGCCTAATCTCAGAGCTAATAAGTTAAAGTTCATTTTAGTAAACTTCTCTATCCAACAAAACAAATTATCAATTTTTTGAAATTTTAACCGTTTTTAACGGTTTTTGAGGCTTTGGAGCCCAATCCATGATCCCAATCTCAAAACTAATGAGTTTTGACAAATCCTTATGACCTCCTCTATCTAATAAAAAAACCAGACCTCGCTCCGAAGGACCATTCCGGAGTTATGACCGGATGCGACAAACTGACAAACAGAGTGACGGCGGACAAACCGTCTGTAATAGTGCATTTTTTCTTACGAAATGCACTAAAAAGCAAATGTTTTAAACCCATTAAAATTTTTGCTATTTTAAAAAGCAATTTAAAAAATAATAATTTCCCTGAAATCTTCAATAAGAAAAACACAAATGAAATCTACTTTTTTAGTTTTTAAATTTATTGATAATGCATAGTATTTCTATTTTTTTTTAAATACTTACTAGTTATTAGCTCACTTTCTTGATTTCTATATTGAAACAATTATTAAAGAATTTTTAAAAATTTTTATTTTCGTTCTTCATATTAAGTCAACAATAATCTGTTTAAAGTTAAATTATAAAAATGTCAACAATTACATTTACAACTAGATTGATCAAAGGCATTTTCTTACTTTAAGTGTAATAAATTAGTTAATAATTAATTGTATGGCTATTCATGTTAATTTCAGAGGTTCATCATCTTATGTTAGCTATACATCTTATTTCTGGTTTTTAAGTGTATTTGTATCACTTTAGTTTTACATTTCAGTTAAAAATAAACTTAAAATTAGCTTAGTCAATAATTACTTATATTAACACGATTTTTCAAATTATTTATCTCAGCTTTACTATAGTATAAAACAGTCTAAATGTCAAACATTAAATTGTACCGCATTAAGTATGCTATTTTAAATTTCAAATTGAACTTAAAATTTGATAAATAAAAAATAGTCTGTATTTTAATTATATCAATTTAATAGAGTTATTTAATCAGTCTTTATTTTTTTTAAGTCCCGATGATTTTCATATTATTTTTAAATTAATTTATATTTTCAACTTAAGAATTGAAAGTTTTGGAAAAGAAATTATACATGTGTTACTTTTAACCCTCCGTTCAGCGATAATTTTTTATCCTTACTTTCAGGGTCGGGGTTTGGTCAGACCCCTAATTATTTTCAGTAAAAAATCATGTTTTTGTAAGTTTTAGGCAAAAGTCACCTGAATCAAAGTTGAAGAGAATATTTCAAGCTACAACTTTGCTGAACTGACCAAGTCCAGAATAATTCTTTTAACTTTTAAAATACTTATTACTTATCTAAAGGTTTCTTTCTAGTTTTTATTTCAAAAATTGAAAGAAAATAAGATTTTAGGAAGCTACCCTGAATTTGAAGTAGTTAGCTCAAATAATTAATCAAAAATACAATGTGCCTGGCCAGACTTTGTCGCTGAACCGAGGGTTAATTTAATTTTTATTCATAAATAAATTGTATAATTTTTTTAAAAATCATTTTAAGTGTAAATGATCAACAATCAAATACTAAAGGCACGAATTTTAAAGTTCTGTTTATATATTTTTTTGGTATTTTGATGTTATTTCCTTATGTCTCACCGGTTTTAAAAACATTTTCAATGCGTTTTTTCACATACCAATATTTTTTCTTAAAGCTTTTAAAGGGTGATAGGTTCTTTTCATTGATATTTTGATAAGAAAAAATCTGTTCTCTTGGAGTTACACGTAATTTTATTAGTTACTCAATCAATTTTATGTTTGAAAGATAAATTAAATAAAAAAATAGCATTTTCGATTCATTAGGGTTAAGATTTTTATTTTCGCATAATAAGTTACGTGCGTTTCATGCATGGTATAACTCCTTAAAATTTACGTAAGTGTATAGAAAGCGGAAAAATTATAATGCGCTCTGTAAGTAAATAATAAGGAAAGTTAAAGACAAAATTTTGTGAATTTTAATATTTATAATAATAAGCATAAATATAATAAGTATAAATTTATTTATATACAAAATATCTCTATAATAAATAAAGGTATACGTGGTTAAACACCTATTTGAATCCAAATTATCAGTATTCTGAAAGAACAAATGAATCTGGTTCTGGCATATTGTTTTCCATTTCAATTAAAAATAAGCTGTGTTAAAGGTTAATAATATATTTATCTAATCTTATAAAAATGCTTATGAATAAATAATTAATAGTACTGACTTTCGTTCTTTTTTAATTAAAATTTTATTTTAATTTTTTCAAGTTCTTTCTTTATCCAACAAGACAAGATTCGACGTTTACAGGCAATTTTTTTCAATCAACATAAATACGTTGTTATTAATTAAAATCATATAAACACTTTCAAAGAAATATGAATTTTTAAAAGAATTCAGTTACAACTTTTTTTGTCTTTGAATAGAAATTTTGAATTGATTTGTCGCGGCTTTAATAAAACATTAATGGAAATTTTTATTGTTATATTTATGATTATTTAATAGCTTACCTGGGTTTTTTATGATTGAATACTTTGGTTCAAATAAGTGTTGAAATTTGTTATTTCTTAAAAAAAAACTATAAAATTTACAATACATACATACATAGTTTTGAATTAAAAATTACAGACAAGTGTGAATTGTCTTTTTCGTTTTACACAATTTACATTTAACTTCACAACACCAATGAAATGTACATGCACAACGCTCTACAACAACAATTTCTTTTGTTAAATAACCTCTGCCACAGCACATTAAGTCACATCCGTCAACACCTATTGAAGTGTCATTGCACTGACGACCATGTGTACCTTGAATACCTAGCCGCGGATTTCTTTCACAAAAACCGGGAGAAGGCTCTAAATAAACTAAATCCTTGATTCCAGGAGTTTTGTGATCGGGATTGAACGGTTTCAATTGGAAGCCATACCTGTAATAAATTTATTTATAGTTTTGACTTCAATATTAATGAAGAATAAAGTAATACCACGATGCACTTTCACGTTATCACTTTATTCTTATATGATTTTGTATTAAATGAGCCAAAAAATATGCCATTTATTAATTTACCTATTAGTTTTTTTTTGATTAGAATTCCCTTTGACACTTATAAGACCATTTGACACACTGTTTGGACTTGATGCAACATTTTTTTCGGTTTTTATATTGTTAGATCTTGAATTACTTAAGATGTTTTCTGAGTTTGATTTTAAGCCATTACCAATCATTACTCTCGAAGCCCCATCAAACCGTTCTTTGAGATTATCACCAACTACACGGAAACTTGGTAACCGCATCCAACAAGTTTTAATGGTACAACTTCCAGACATACCGTGGCATTTGCACTCCTGACGCATTTCTGATTGAACGTGCTGGAATAATGAGGTAGTTCAGAATTAAAAATTATCCAGCTTTTCATTAAAACTTAATATATATTATTTTAACTGTATTATATAAATAAATAAATGAACTTGTTGTGCATGAATCGTAAAAAGAAAACAAATTTATGGCTTTTTAATTTAACAAATATGTTATCTTGTGAATTTTAACCCACGGGTGGTATGTTTAATAAAATAAATTTTATGAATGTTATGATTTCATATTCAACAACTTAATATATTAAAGAAGGTTCACAAGAAAGATAACATTAATAAACATTTGTTACCATCTCATAATCTTTATACTGTGGGAGAAATTTATGAATGGACTAAAAGAAGAATCATTTTTGATAAAAAATTAAACAGATAAATCCATGCGAATAGTAAAAATTAGAAAAATAACGATATTTATTATATCAAGAAAATTATGCTATTACTAGCTACTTTTTTGAAATTATATTTATATTCTTGTTGCAAGAAGATTAGTTTTAATTAAATGAAATATAATGTTTGAATTATATGAAAGACAGTAACCCACATTTTGTAAAATTTGTTAATCAGACGAGCCTTATGAATTTTAAACTTTTATTTTATCCATTAAAATAAACTTCTACATTTTGAAACAGAAATTATTTTTATTCCGTATTGGCAAACGAATGATAAGAAACTGTGAATTCTTACAAAACTTCTGCGTTATGTTTGCTTATACATGCAAATGAAAAATTATATTTACTTACCGCTCTTCCTGCTTCATTATTATGCAAATTCATTTTTTCTCGTAATGTCCGTCCTCTTTCACCTGTGTCTACAAATTCTCTCGAGAACTTGAATCCAAATCCAATATTGTCTGAGCAACCTCCCCACTCCCAATCGCGAACACCGATTGCTCCAATATGATTAGTTTGTGGTATTCTTGAGTGATGATGAGTATAATCACAAGTACATGTTTCAATCAGTCCTTCAGAACAAGCTCTTGCTATTGAATGTGTAACTGCCGCACTTGTTATAGCATATAAAAAGGCCGTTTCTCTACATCCTTGAAAAAAAAAAACATTAGAGTATTATTAAGATCATATAAATATTTCATTTAAAACATGTATATAATCATAAATATTTTTTTTTTGTTTTCACAACTAAAATGTACCTTGTACTCTAAATTTCAAATTTTGATAAAAAAAAATAAAAAAGTAACATCAGATTTACTTTTGAAAGCTTGGCTCAACCTATATTCAAATCATATAAACAACATGTTACTACCAAAATAAAAAAAAAAAAACGGAAGAAGCAGAGCAACAAATAAATTTATTTAATTTTCATAGGTGCTAATTAGGATGTTTTATTTAAATCTCCAACTGTGTGTTTCTTTTATTATCTTTAAAAAGATTGATAGATATATATGTTTGGTTCTTATACGTTAACTACAGTAAACATACAAAAATTGATCCATACAAACAGATGTTATGTATATATTGTATTGGAATTAAAATAAAGTGTGCTCTTTCAAAGCATCTTGTTACTTTTGCTTTACTGTTCGACGTCGGTACCTGATTGTTTTATTGTATTTTGTCTACCATCGGTATCTTTTTTCATCACAATAAAATAAAATTATATCTTTGAATAAGGTGTTACTGTGTTTGTGTATACCTCACATTAAGAATTTATTAACATTGTTATATGTTAATTTACACACGATCACTATCAAAAATCATTGCTTCTTGTAGTAAATTTATGTAAATAGATTTTATTGATATTTAATATAAGTAAACAAGTGAGAAACATTTTAAAAGATAGAGTTTATTTTTATTTTACCAAAAATGTAACAAAAACAACATTAATGAAATTTGAACAAAAACATTATGATTAAGGGTAAGAAATTTATATTAATAATTTGTGGAATTTCATGGAAAAAAAATTTGTAGTAAAAATGTCATTCGTTGTTATTGTGAACAAAAATAAATATCTTTGTCGTAAATACTTTACAAAATATTTTCATTTGAACTGTTTGAAATTTTTTTTAAAAAGATTATTAATTTCAGATTATTCGATGATAATAATTAAAATAACTTTAAAAGATGATTCATCACAATATACATCATAATTTTTCATGTAATTCTCATTTAGAAAGAGAATTACCAGGATTATTTGAATTCCAGAAATATACAAAACGTAAACTTGCTAAAATATTATGGCTTATTAAAAAGTTGGTATTGATGAATAAAATGATGTGAAAGAAGCACGTGAATAATCAAATGATAAAATATTACACGAAGAATGAAAACCACTGTTAAGAATATAAACTAAAATTTCAATCAATTCAAAATTTTTGGCGCACTGCATTTAGAGATTTTAATAAATAAATTTATTTATTATTATCTCTTGTACAATAATCAATCACTTATTTACAAGTTTTTGCTTTTTATAACTTAGGATATTACCACTGTTTTTTTTTTCTCTTAAAATCTGGTTTGATATTTGATTATAGGAATATTTGTTGGAGCATTATTTGAAATACGGAAAAATGCTAAAAGAAATGAAACATTTTTGATAGCTTTTTATGAGTTTTTTTTTGATTACTACATTTTTAAAGGTCGATAAAGGAATTCAATTAATATGTCAAGTAAAGTTATAAAGACATATTATATTACATAATTCTTAATCCATTTGAAAGGTGTTTGTAATGAGGTTCTTGCGTTCATTTTTGGTCAAAATTGACCTTTTTATGTTAAAAGATGTTCTTAAACGTATATTTTGTTAAAGAGATATTTCCACGCATTTGAATTCGAATATGCCAGATGACATATGGACTCCTAATTTTTTTTTGATAAACTTCATATCCATACAAAAAAGTGGTAATAAATCCTCATTAAAGAACATTTATTTTCGATTTAAAAACCGCGAGAATGATCAAAATCGTGGAAAACCGCGGAAATCCAAAAAAATATGGATCAGAGAATTTTCTAAATATCGTGAAAATTATTAAATCGCAGAAAACGCATATTTTTCCAAAATTATAGAAATTTCCCAAATTGTAGAAAAATACTGAAATGTATAAAATTTATGAAAACCGTAGACATTTCCAAAATCCCAAAAATGATGCCCCGGAATTTCCCTAAATTTGGATTTAATGAAATTGAACTATATTGAGCCACATATACATTTAATTGTCAATACAGACAATTTTGGCATTATTTACAAAAATAATGAATTTAGTTTAGAGCAAATATTAGATGGATACAATTTTTGAACGTCATAAACAACAATAGTTTAAATTCAATGTAAAGCTCAAATTGCAAATTATGTAATATTTGAAATATAAAATCCTTCATATTTTGATTGTTTTTTAAGCACTCTTTGATAATTTGATTGCACAATTTTATTTTTATTTACAATAAAGTTAAAAAATACTTTAAATTAAAATTACTCAAAAGTATATTTTTGTCGATATGTACTTTATCACTAACAACCTTTATAAATAAATTCTGTGGTTCAAAAAATAAAACTTGACAGCATTAAAAGAAATAATTAAAAATGTTAGCAAAGAAGAAATAAAAATGGTTTAACAGATTTTAATTTTTAGTTTTATTTTTTTTATAATATTTTTTTTTTAGTTTAACTTCTTGACTTTAAAGATTTAACATTAAAAAAAAAACTAAAATTTAGGTCTAAAAAATTCTTATCTGTCATCCCTTGACGTGAGGTTTGCTTTAAATAATAGAAATTGTAATATTTTCCCACACAATATTTATTAGTTTCTCAGAAATGTGTCTATTAAATTATAACAAATATGTAAATAAGTAATGAATATGTAAACTGTTATTTCTATAATATAAAATATTAAAACATAGATTAAACTGATACTCAACCGGAAAATTCAGTTATTTACTTTTTGATAACAAAAAAAACAAATGAAAAAAACACATGATTCAATTCAATGTCTAAAACAAACTAAGGTGTGACTCAATATCAAAAGCTAAATTTTCATAGAAATAATTAAAAATGTATAACTTAGCTAAACGATTTCAAGATAAAGAACTTACTTAATAGTAATTTGTTATTATATTTTCAAAATGTCAAAGTAAAAATACTCTATGAAAGATTAAAAGAAAACACATTTAAAATCAAAAATTTTATGCAAAACTCTCCAAATACAAAATTTCAAGGTACATTTTTGTTTTAAACCACTTAAATAAAGCTCTTTCTATACATTTATTCGAACACAAAAGAAACTCTTCGGTAATTGCGTACATTGTACTGTATACAAAGAATCTGATACAAAGTTTCACACATTTTTGTAACAATAGATTACATTGATATGCTTTAATAGGGTTTTATTATTAAGATGTTAGAGATGACTAACTGAAATTCGTCTTTGGGTGTTCTACTTAATATAATTGTTATCTGTATTATAATAGGTAATAAGCATCATCATGGGTGATAATTTCATTTACAGGATCCCTAAAGGAAGCTATTCAATTCAAAAATTATACACACTTAATTTAGTGTAAAATTAAAAATATGATTCTATGAAAAATTTAAAATGTAGTATAATTACTAGACTTTTTCATTGATCATTGATATAAAAAAGAATTCCGGTAATATTGAGTTAAAAGACGAATTTATTTTAGGTGCATTTTATTGAAAAAATGTCGTTTACTCATTACAGATTTTTATTTTTTAGTACTTTAGATAAATGTTGTGTGATATGTTCATCGTGTTAATATTTATAAAAATAAAATTTATAATTTCTTCTTAAAATCTGATTTGAAAATAATTTTATGTTTATAAGTGATTTTATTACCTCGATCGACAATTTTACCAAACAAATTTTTGCCTCTTAAGAAATTTCTAGTTGAACAATTCCATCGACGGTTTCTAAATTGATATTGACATTCAGAAATTGCCATATTTGCACCTTTTGCTATTGCAGCTAATACACCAGGATTTTCACGAGCAAGCCTCCGTTGTTTTCGTCTCAAAGTTGCATGTATTGCTGGATCCATGTATACCATGCCTGAAGCTAAAGGAGCCATGTTGTTGGGTTCCACTGCTTTTGCTATTCCCCTGTTATGAAAAAAAAAAACAAAATGACACATTATAAAGCGATATCAAAATCAAAAAGGTTATAGTGGCTATATTTTGTTATGAGAAAGCATTTAAAAAAAATAACAAACAAGGTTCCTAGCTTAACGTTGTACCTACTCAATAAATATTAAACTTCTAAGTGTTACCCAAACAAAACTTAAAAAGAAGCGTTAATCGTTGTTTAGTGTCACAAAATAAAAACATACAATTTAAAGTACTCTTCCAACAATTTAAATAAATAAAAATATTTTTTTCTTGTATATGTATGAATATAAATCATTGTGTAAATTGTCATTAGGAGATTTCACAACAACGTAAAGGTATTTTTTTCTTATTTTGCAAAAATTTGTTAATTAAATATGTGCCTATACAAATAATCTGTATAAACATGATTAAAAGAGGATACTTCTTTCATAAAAAAGGTTTTTCTTTTGGAGATGAAAGGGAGACTTTATAAAAAACATAATATGACAATGATGGAACATTACAACTAAATTGAATCAAACATATATTAAGAGGAAGTGGTTTTTTAAATATTTATTTAAGATACTTAACACTTAATTTGGTATAAAAAGGGTGATTTTGTTAGAAACCTCGTTGTAATATTAACTTTAATGTTTTTCTCTATATTGTTCCTTTCTTGTGTTCAAATGAAGTCTTTTGTATGCAAATTGAATCAGAAATATTGTTCATTCGTTAATTCTAATGAAATATAATATATTCAAACACGCCTCTCCATTACTTAATTATTTTTTTCTTCAAACATCAATACAAATGAATTCTTTGTAAATCTATAATTATTTAGTGCAATTATTTCAATAGGATCTTAAAAAATTCAACTTCCGATTAATTGGGCACATCAAAAAAAGCTTTAATATATCTTATTGTATAGTATTGTAGAATAATAATCAAACATTCTACATTCTCTCACATGTGTCATTTGTTTATTTAGCTTATTTAAATGTTTATTTTTTACAAACAATTTGCACATTTATTTGACGACAAAGCATGATTAATTTTTAACAGCAATATACATATTCATTTTTGTATGTTTTTTTACTTGTTTTTATATTATCTTTCTCATGAACGTGAGCGTATTCTGTAAAAAAGATAAAGATGAACCAGTAAATGTAGAGGTGAGATCGCGCCATTCATACTAAAAAGCAGTAAAAGTACATGAATAATATACAATAGTTGAAGATAATAATAACTATCACATAAAAATATTTTGTTTTTTATTTATTCGGCAAAAGTTGAAGATTTCGTGCTTCATGTGTACCTGATTCCAATGAATATATAACAACAAAAACAAAAAATTTCATACAAGAGTGAATTTAAACATTAAATTTGAAAACTGTATTTTGGCAACAAAAAAAACTAAAATTAATAATAACTTGAACGTCTGAAATTCCTTTTCCCTTTTTATAAAATACGGAATAATAATTTAAAATTTTTCATTTGTAAAGTAAAGTTGAGTGCATTGCTTTTATAAAATAATTGTGTGACTTAAGAAAAACTAAGAAATTATAAATTTGTGACAGTTTTTAGGTTTTACTTTCATAGACATAACACTCAAATGAAAGTGTCATATTTTTATTATAACTTCCTTATTTTTAAGTTCCTTTTAAAAATAATTTTAGATTTATGCCCAATTTTGCCAAATATCAAAATTGAGTGCTTGTTTTTATTATAAGTAAATTAAATTAATACATAACTGATCATAACCTTAAATACATCTCAAATCAATATTTGCTATTTGTCATTAATTGTAAGGCAGGTGGTTTTCCTGTGTAACGCTGTGTATATTTAAATCAAAATGTGTTTTAATGTGATAGCCTTTATATAATTAAGACATTTCAAACAAACTACAAAAATTAATTTTGCCTCCTTTAAACTAAAAAAAGATATTAGTCACTTTGATTAAACATGACTGGAAATGTCACTTACAATAATGAATCAATTAGAAATGCTTTTGAATATCAATCCTCATTCTTTTATTATCACATGAATCATTTAAGGTAGCCATTACCTTTAATTTAAAAATTTTCAAATGCATTAATCTTAATCTTTGATATACTTAAAAATTATCAAAGAATTTAAAATTTATAATGCTCTGTTGGTTTTTAATAAAATTATTACGCTATCAAAAATGGTCTGTCCATCGTTTTTTTCTTTAAATATCAAATTAAAGCACAGTTTGTAGATCCATTAAATTTAAAGCATCATTTTTTCATTCATTTAAAACGAAAACGAAGACTAATTTTTTGTCGGATTGTAACACTTAAGATATCTAGTTTGGAATATTTGAAAGATACAAAACTAAAAAAGGAAATCATTGAATCAAGTATACGATTTAATAGTTTGAAGATTATGTTTTGTTCTTTTCCTCATTCCACAGTTTTTTTATTTAATTTTTTATAAGTCTTGATCACGGTGGTTCATTTAAATTTTGCTGATTATACATTTTTAATAGTTCATAAAGATGTTGATGGTTTTCTTGTTCATCAAACAATATTAAAAAAATACTCTCTTTCTCTTAATTTATAATACAAACTGATGGTGTAGAAGATAAGTTAAAAGGAAAACGTACTTCAACGTCAAATAAAATTAATTTTAATTAAACATATAAGTTCAACCGAAATCCATAAATATCTTCTTTTGAGGTTTTGCTCAGTTAAATAGTGTTGACTGATTTTGGTCTAATTGAAATAAAATAATTATTAAATTATAAAATATACTTTTTGTCAAATAACATTAATATTTTAAGGTGAAATATTTTTTAAAAAATTATTCTTCATTTTTTCTCAACCATTATTATTTAAAAAACAACGAAAAGACCCGTTGTCGCCGCAAAATTTATTTTGATGTTTTATACTAAGTTTCTCATTGAAATTTAATATGTATAATAATAGTAAAGTGTAAACAGAATAGAAAATAGTAATGGTAATTAAAGAATAATAAAATATGAATTTAAATAAAACATATATATTTTTGTTGATTAATTAAACAACATACAAATTATAGTAATTCTATTTTATATAGATTAACAAGAACTATTTCAATTATAAAAAAAATGTGTCTTACACTGAAGATCCCTAAGGGTCCAATTAATTAACATAATATGTTTACATAATGTTTGCTTAGATTTTGTAATGCAAAACTTGTAATTGGTTGTTAACATAATTGTAAATTGAATTATTCTGATAGTCTCTGTTTCAAGATCAACTAGCAGGGTTTTAATTAGTTATACTTTACTTTTTCTATATATTATATAAACGACAGTGAAAAACTACTTATTGGTTTCAACATTTTAATGTTTATTTATTTAACGCGTTTATTTATTTTGTATCTTATTTGAATTCATACAAAAATAAAAAAATAAACAAACGAAATGTAAAAAATATTTCATTCATAATTTTTTTATTTTAGTCACAAAATTATAGGATTTTCTCTGTAATTTATTAATGTAACGATTAAGATTAGATTTCAAATTATTTTCTACATTATAAAATACGAATTATCTGTACATGTTATAAAATGCTTTGTCTGTTTATTAAGTTATTTACTTATGTCAACACAAAAAACATCAAATGTTGCAAACTATTGCTTAATTAAAATTTTATATTTGTTTTATTTATTATATTTATTGATATATAAATTATGCATCTTGATAAAAAAAATCGAAAGCTCAGCAAACTGTATTTATTTTTGTTATTTTTTATAATCAAATAATTTAGAAACATTGAAAAAACCGCCAACCAATTGGGAATTACATATATCATTATATGAAGTCTCTAAGGATCGTAGAAACATTCAAATTAAAAAATGTTGTACGATTGACACTAATATGAAAAATAAACAATTTTGCTCTTTCTCATCATCAATTAAACTGGGAATTGATTTGTTTGAATTCCATTTTATTATCTTTTTGTTTTTCTAAATTTTTGTACATAAAATAAGGTGCAATGAGGTACATAAAACTTTTTATTATTTATATTTAATTTTCTAATAGTCTTAATTTGTTGACTTCTTAATTTCGTATTAACATAAATGGATCACCCATAAAGCTTAAATTTTCATGATTAAGTATTTTCTAATAACACCTATGTTTCTAGCGATTTATACGGTTTTTAAATGTCATTCAGGCTATATACAAGTTAGAATATCACAATTTTGAGTTTTTTTATTTAATATTTTAATCTCATCATGAATATGCATTTAATGCTTTTATATAACTTATTAGTGATCAACTGTTTTATTTTATTATGAAGTATAAAAAGTCATCATAAGTATCAAATATTCAAACCATGGTGGTCAAAATGTATCATTAATGTAAAAGAAATTGATATGCGAGTCAGCTTACCACCACATAGAGCCTCTTCCTCGACCTGGTTTATTTCGATTCTCTACTTCTACACAAGTGCTCATAGCCATTAAATATATAGTTAAAAATAGGATACACATTTTCATTTTGATGATATTTATTATTTGAGCTAGCTATTTTTATTTATTTCTTAATTCTTTCTTAGTTCTCATTCATTTATTATTTATAAAAAATTCGAGTATTTAATTTCAAATGATTGTTTTCTAGGACGTATTTTTATCAATTTTACATTTTTAATCATTACTTCGAATCATAAAATCTTCCAATTATTGTGGAATTACATTTATATCAACACTTTATTTTTTAAACTCACTATTATTTCAATTTCAAAAACTTTAATAATACGTCCACCTGTAACTCAACTATTTGTACTATTTTGGTTAATGCAAAAATAGATCATACAGTTCTTATTCTACGAAACATTGTTTCACAACTGAACATCAAATACTGTACAAAAAGTTTTAAGGATAATAAGAAATATCCGATTGTTGAATATTGTCCGGCACCTTTGATATCCGTCGTTTATCTACGAGTGTATATATCTTTTATGCTCGTGAGAGCTTTCCTATTATATTAGCATTTTCATCTTCTTCTTGTTTGTCATACACGTTATTGTACTCTCTCTACAATAAAGTACAACTACTCTACGTACGTATTAAAATGAGAGAGACTATATTGTACGTGTTGTTTGAAAATATACATTTCAATTATAACAATAAAACCTTCGAGTTGAAAGTTGTGCTTTGAAAAGGCGTGGCTTTATAATACAATATAATTCTTCATTGAGCGCAATTGGTAGAATTAGTGAAACTAAGCTCTTCGTGAATATCATGATAATAAGAGGACTTCGATAATGCTATAAATTTTTAATACAAAGTCGTATAACATCATCAGTCGATTAAAAAGTTATCCAATCACGTTTTCTTGTAATTCTCTCGAAATAAAAAATGCATTTGAATATAGTTTAACGCCTATACTAAATGTTGATCGATTTTTATATTTTAAACTATAATAATAATTTTATAATAGATTTTTTTAATCTTTTCTTTGAACGAAAATTTAACTGAGGTAATAGTGAGCGAAACAATAATGTAGTCATATCAAAGTTGTAGAAATATTTAATAAGGATTTAATAACTTCGTAGAGAAATTGACTATTCAATAGTTTTCGAGAATATGCGTTCATGTCCAAACATGTGTGCATTCAATATATACAAATATGCTTTAAGTAATAAAACTTAAGACTTAAGTTAGTACATTCGTGCAAAAATATTATTTCAATGCCATTCATGGTAATGATTCCAAGACCCATTATAGTCTCATAGACTTTTAGTGAGTTATTCTACACTGTAGTTTATTTTAGTGTAGCAGTTTTGCGTCACATTGTCACATGTTAGAACGACTTTAAAGTAACTTGTTTGTTCAACATAAAATACAGTTAAACTTCTAATTAACTTGTAAGAACCTCGAAAAGGATATGAAACTTTCATATATTTTGTGATAAAAAAGTTAACTAATTTTCAAAGAATTTCAAAAAATGCAAATTTAAGAGTGGATAGATTAAAGAACAAAAGAAGGTTGAAAAAAAAAAAAATTTTTGTCAAAAAACATCGAAAACATACGATTTTATCAGAAAAAAACTTAGAACATTAATTTTGTTTTTTTTTGTTGTTTTCCATGTATTTTGACGAAAAATCGATTCTTTTGTATGAAAACATGTAAAATGGCAGATAAAAACTTTTTTGACCAGACTAATACCTACAACTTTCATGAACAACATCTTACTTATTTCATAAAAAACCATGCATTTTTGTAGTTTTAAAAAGTATATTTTTCAAAATTTAATTCTGCAAAAATGACGTTGAAAATGCAAAAAAAATGAATTCAACATATTTTTTTTCTTAGTTTTGAGGGATGGTCAAGCGAAAAAGACCCCAAAAAACGCAAAAAAAAAAAATTATCAGGCAATTATTGATTTTTACTTATAGAATGAAACATATATCAAAGCTTAATCTTTTTATTAGTTGTTTTTTTTAAGTACCAAGTTATATTATACAGTTATCGTCAAAAAAGAGCAAAAAAAGTTATTAGAAAATATAAGTTTCATTATATATAATTTTCGTAATTATATTGGGCTATTACAGGCTTCAAAAATAAAAACGAAAATACACTAAATTTTTTTTAAGATAATTCAGATAAATATAATTATTTAATCTGTTAACCCTCTCTTTCCCAGTGTCCCAGCGGTGGGACATCGATTTTAAATGCGTTTTTATTGTATATTTTTCACTTTTTGACATTTTTTTTGAATATACAGATTCTTTGAAGAATTTCTAAGATATTTTTTGTATTAGATTTTGAAAAAATTTAACGGGGCCGAAGATATAATGCCGAAAAAATAAATTTTTTTTATAGCAATTTTTATAGTGAAAATTCTGTACGTAGTTCTATAGGAGTTATACGTATTTTTATAAGCTTCTCATGTTAAATTATATATTAAGACTTTAAAACAAAACCAACTGCTAAACAGATTTAACTTTGATATTTATTACTTTTAATATGACTCTTTTCTATGCAATTTTCATAATTTAAAAACAGTACATTTCAAAGTGGAAAATAATCAGGATTGAAAAATCAAAAAGATTTTGTGTTTTAGGATTTCTCAATAGAGTGACATCGATTTCATTGTGTTGATCAGTGTAATAATATAAATAATATATATATTGTGGATCGACAATACCTTAAAAAAGAAAATACATTAGGTTACGATGCATATAAAAATTACCAATTCGAAAAAAAAAATTGAACCTCAGAACTATTTAGAAAATATTTTTGTTCTTCTCAATTTATTTTTTCTAACTTCACACTTTTTTCAATAAATGTTTAATTTTTATGCATTTTATTACACAACCTTTATTTTTCGTACTGAAATTTTGTAATTTTTTTACTATATACTATACTATAATACATTCTATTTTGTTTGTATTATTAATATTAACTTATTTAATTTTTGTCTTGAATTCATTCAATGTAACAGGTTGTAAAACATATGCTATTTAAAACGAACACATGTCATAGAAATCATTTTTTCATGTAATATATCACATAATGTTACTAAACAATTTTATTTAATAACAACAATTATTTTCACTTTCACTCTTAGCTGGAATCAGTCCGGAAATCGCGGGGTGATTGCGAGATTAAATTATTATTTTTTGAAATGTAATTTTAGCACATTTTTCGTCTTGCTAAATTTTTCATAATCGAAAAATCGCATAAATTTCTTAACCACCAAAACGTTAGGGAAAATCTTTGAATTTTCAAAAACTGCGCACTTTTTTAGTCGCCTCGCAAGCGCTTAGCAAAGTAGAGGAGAGCTTCGTTTATCACTGATTTTCGGAAAGTTTGTATAAGAGTGTAAGAGTGTATTATGCTTTTTGTTTAATGAAACCATAAAAGCAGTTAACTAAATATAAAGCATTTAAGTAGTTCTTATTTCACTGATAGTTTTTAAAACGGAAAAATGGTTGTAATTTATATTTTATAAAATTTTTATATAATAATAAAATAATCAATCCTTAAAATTCCTTTAAAAAATTTGTGACCTGAATAATATTTTCTTATAAAATTTTTTTTTTTCGAAGGTAAAAATCAATTGACACAGTGATTTTTAATGTTCTTATGAAAAAATTAAATTAAATTTAAAGAAATATCAGACAAAAACCAGTCAATAGTGATTTAGGTGGCTGGTAGTTTTTCTTTTTAGAGACATTTTTTATTAATTTAATCCAAGAATATAACATTAAAGATTTTTTGACTACTTTAAGTCCCAAGAGCTGCAAAATAGCAGAGTATTTGATACCAGGACGATCTAAGAGAGATTTAAAATATTCATTAAGCTTGAGATCGTTTTGATACAAGAGAAGGTTTATATATGACTTATTTTAGAGAGAAAAATCAACAAGAGAGCTAATTGAGAAAGATTAAAGTCATATAAAAATTTCACTTCTTTAAACTTGAGATTGCTTTGATTTCAAATGATCCGCATTTAGAGTGGGTTCATTTTTAGAGAGAAAAATAATTAGAAAGTTATGTAGAAAAGAGGTGAGAGAGGGATTAAATATGATCGTTTTCTAAATTTTATGAATAAATTGGCTGAAAAACTATTGGAAATTTTGTTCGTGATTTTTAATGCCTTTTGCGCGATTTTTCAAAGAAGAATATACAAAAATACCGCCTTAGTTAACTTTTCATTTGTAAAATTAACTAAAATGCTTTAAGTCTTGTATAAGACTATAAATTAAAAAAATGAATGAATATGAAAACAAGCATTGCATCAGCTGTTCTATTTTTTAAAATACGTTTAAGGACAAATTGGTGAAAATGCACTTAAATCATGATTATTTCATATGTATCAAAAACATCTGTATTTTTAAAAGCCCAAGACATTTCACTGCAATATGTTTAATACATTTTAAAGTGCAGATAATGTACAATTCAAAAAATTACAAAACAAAATACACTCAGAAGAATTAAATATAAACTACACAAAAACGTGATCGTAAACTATATACATGAGCGCATTTTTGTTTATAAAATTTGTCAATTTTTTCAAAATTTTAGAAAGATGGTAAAAATTTTCAAACTTGAGTTTTATCTTTATAGCTTTCATCGTCGTTTTAATCTTTTTGTTTTGATCGACAGCGTATTGTGAATATTTACTTACGAATTGTAGAACATCTAGAAAAATTCGTAATATACACGGTACATTCATTTGACCACGATTCAGATTTGTCAGATGTGAGATGTCAAAATTAACATTGATTTTAAATATAAAAAAACCGTTGAAAAAGACGTTTTCAATCAAAATATGAACTGAATATACTCAAAACTATGGATTTGCTACGGCAGCTAATTCCTTACTTTTTTTGAGTTTTATATCGTTTTTTAAAAGATCGTTCATCATTTTTTAAGCCAACCATGATTTGTCCGCGGCTCCTGGCAATTTTGGTTCTAGCGGCCATATTAGATTGACAAGGATGGACAGACGACATGACCGTGGATAATACCAGCATATTTTCAGGAATGCGCTTAAAATATTAAAAATATTTTCTATATTTTGCGTTTATCATTTTGATTTGGGCTTTAGTAATAAAAATTGGAAGGCCTCATATCTTGATCACTCAAGTGTTCAATTCGAGTTAAAGCTTCTAAAAAAATTAATCACCAGAATGCAAAATTTTTATTCAGTTAACTGGTTTCGTATGACAATTGTTTATGATTATTTTTAACATGGATTGGCCACTGTGTTATACAATTTATCTTTCAAGTAGATTTTTCTAAATTCCAAAATGCTGTTCAATGCTTTCATCAAATTTTTATCCAAATCTATATGTTTATTAATTTTCTTAACACATTTATTAAATATTGTTTAAACTTATTTTGTACACTCAAATGTTCAATTTTTTCTACGAATTACACATAGGAGTTTACGTGACCTCCGGAGAAACCGTTTGTCAGAGAAAAAAACTAAATTAACAAAAAGAGTTTGTTTTTGATACAACATTGTAATATTTGTAGAAAAAAATGAATATAAGTGTAGAAATTTTAATTTTTTCATAAAAATTAATGGAAATTGATGAAAACCGATATGAATCAATAAGAATGGAAACAACAAAACAATATTTTCAAGAATATTCTACGACATTTTAACATTTGTAGATAATTCTTTTGATTTGAGTTTTAGAGCGAAAATTGTAATTTTTTCATACAAATAATAAAAAAATTGATGCAAACCAAACACTATGGTTGAAAATTAACTCATTCGCGTCATCCGTTGCGTCAACGCAACACCTACTTTGAAGTCACTTTTCTCGTTCATATCAAAAAAATTCTTTGTCAATCTTTTTCAGAGTCTTAATTTAAGATGTTTTGAATCAAACAGTTCAATGGTTTTTGAATTTAAACCAAAAACTAAAAAATTATGAGCTAAACTTTTAAGAAAAATCGCGTTTTTTTCATTCTCGTACAAGATTTCTGTATGTATTTGTGTAGCACTTATACGTATTTTATTTTGGCTGTCCTGTAAAATTTTTATATGAAACCTGAAATTTTCATCAAAGAGAAAGTTGTTCATTTTTACCTAAAGAATAAATCATAGAAGAACATTTTGTTCAAAACTCAATATTTCTAGGAGCGGCGTCGAATGAGTTAATGCTTTTTGCTGAACCATACAGGTGTCTTGCATTACTCCAATATTTGGTATGTTTATTAAGATAACAAAGACTTTTGGGAGTTAAATTTCTTATAGTTTACTTCTGATTTGAATAGCTTAATAGCCTTCTATATAAATATTCAATGTGTAATATAATTGAAATGTTATTAACAAGAAAATTAAGATCTCAACCATATTAAATATTTAATCCTCTTAAAAACAATATCATTTAAATTTTTTTAAAAAATCGATGCTGTAGACAATAATTTTAATATTTGCAGAAAAGAGTAGTAGCTGATATGGTAAATGCCATTATCTTACACAAATAACTTGACACACAAGTCGATTTTTTTTCTTACTTTGATTTAATTAATTCGATGATGAGTTTAACTGTTTCGTAAAACTTGCTGTTTTAGCAACTTCATTAGACAGCAATAATTTCCATAATTTTTATAAAAACACTTAAGATAAAACCAAGTTTCGAAGGGTTTAGAGAGAGGGAAAAAACGTAAATGAAGTCTAATTCTACTTAGTATTTTTTTCTTCAACTAAACCGAAATGCACTCAAAAGCTCCAATAACTTCACATATATTTCCAGGTATTTAACATTTTGACGAAGCTCTTTAATTCATTAACATAATTTTATAGAATATTTTTATTGACTTAAGTATTAAGAGATAATAATTATAAGTTGATCATAGCTGTACTGAAGATTTAATTTCGTTTTCTAGTTTTTAAAGAATTTCGTGGCAATATAACTCTAATCAATTTTTATTATTAATTTGTTTTTAATACTATTTTTTCAGTTAACTTTTGAAAATGTTTTATGTTTAAATTGTCAACATCTCCATTGAACACAAAAAAAATCATGTATTTTGTATACACTCTAAGCTGAAAACGCCCCGCAGACCACCCCGCATAAAATGCATTGACTAAAAGAATGTCCAAATGCTCGAATTTTTGTTCAAAATTAACTGGAAATGTGATAAAAATTTCATTCATTAAATGTCCTGTAAGCGTCAATGAAAGATCTCCGTCTGCGGACCAAGTCACTTTGTACTGCGGGGCGTTTTCAGCTTTGAGTGTAAAGATTCAAATTTGAGCATGCCTATGAGTTTTTTGAGCTCATCTTTTTGAATGTATTTAAGTTTATTCAATTTAAATTTTACCAAAAATAATAAGTTTTTTTATCAATTTTTATCAAAAAATTGGCCTATAAATTGGTGTCTATGAGGTGTCAAAATACGATAGCAAAATTCCACGCTTTAATATAGAAAATTATGTGGGAAGTAGAATATACGCATGATTTAAACAATAGCACTCTTCATTAAACCCATTAACTGGTTGATTTCTTGACCAGTAACTTTTGAGCCGGATTTCTTCTAGAAACTCAAATTTTCATTAAAAATTATTAAGTATTTTTCAAATAGTCAGAACAGCTATTTAGATTTATTCAGTTATTATAATAAGATGAAAAATCAATCAATTTTTTATCTGCGATACGTATTTCAGTGATACCATATGACACTTTCAACAGACTTTTTGTGTTTTAGAAGAAAGATTTGAAATTAAAATTGAAATTTAAAAATAAAGAATTTAAAATTTAAATATTCTAGCCAGAAAATACTTGTTGAGATTGAAATTACTGTTAATAAAATAATATAAATAAACACCTACAGAACTTTTGTCAAAGATTCACATAGTCAAGCATCACATAAAGCATTCTCAAGCAATTCCATAAATTCCAAATTATGTGAAATCAATTGGACCAGAACCTTTCTTTGGTATATCACTTAAGACCTTCAAAATAGAAAATGGCTAACAGACCACTCAGATGGATTCTGAAGAAACTTGAACAATAGAAGAGAAACAAAATTCCTCAACGGAAACCATAAATAACTCAGCCAAACAACTTAACCTTAAAAGAGATTACATTGAAATAATCACTGCTTTCTTAACACTAAATCAACCGGGATTGAATACTACTAATTTACTAATTTACTTTTATTCATAAGTAAGCTTTTTCAAAAGTTGCTTTAAATTTTACTTTTTGATAACCCAACTAACTTGAAACTTGAAAGTATTCATTCTTTATAGACGTTTCATGCAAAGTATAGAACTTGTAAAACGAATAAAAATTTAGTAAAACTGTGAATGAAAAATAATCTTCTGTTTCTAAATTCATAATTTATAGATAGACGTTCAATAATTTATTTTTGAAAATAATGCTACCAAAAGATAGCTAAAAACAAATTATTAATTTACATAAAACCGTTTTTTGATTATTGCGCACTTTTATCATTTTAATGTTAGTCTAAAATAAAAAAAGTTCAAATGACCTCCTTCGGTAGATTTAGTGTTAACGACAAGTGTAAGTATAACGTAATAACGAAGAAGAAACAGCGGAACACCTTCTTTGCCATTACAATGCATTTGTAATAACGAGGTGAAAATTTAATTGTTTTGAATGGTCCCAATGAAAGCTGAACTGAAATTCCTAGCTTTAATTAAACTTCAAACTATTTTGTTTGATTAATTTTCAAATTTATTTAACAGCATTTTTAATATATCTCTAAAAGTTTCATTACTAAAAAACAACTAGTAAATTTAAACTTGTATTTTAAGTAATTAAAAAGTATTGGTTCAATTCATAATCTTAAAAAAAAAATCTATTTAAAGTTTTTTATATGCTTTGTACTTGTAGGATAAATCATCTTTTGCTCTTTTAAAGCAGCTTAAGTTGTTTATTTATTATTGTTCGTTCTTATCTTTTCAAATGATGTTTTTATTGAAAACTTTTTGTTCTTATAAATTGAATGCAAACTTAGACTAAATAATAAAGATTTAAAACATAATTGTATTCAATATTTTTATGTTTAATATATGTTACTAATATGATTTGTGTTCAATTTTAATTCAAGTGTGAACAATTTAATTTCTTTTGTTACTTTGATCGTAAAAAAAGATGAAAAAGTTCAGAAGAAATCATTCATACCATACTTACTTAAAAATAAAAACATTAAATAAACTTTCTTTATAAAATAGATATCTAATTAAAAAGACAAATACAAAAATTTAATGTAATTTAATGGTTCAAAAAATAAATTTAAAGTTGAATTTTTACATCGAAGTGTTTGATCAAATGTTGGAAAAACTCTTGACTAAACATTTAAACAAGAAATATTCCTGAAAAGTTCTAGGACAAATATGTTTTTTTGAAACTGGAAATTCAACTTTTAAAAAAAAATTTCCCATTAAGTTTAGAGTATTCATGTATGTGACAAACATATATTAATTACGAGTGGGTCTAAAGTCTTGTGTCTCAGCAAGGCTCAGCTTATGTTTCAGGAATTTCAGTGATATATTCTTTTTTCATTTTTCGTTAAATTACTTAAAAAAAACCGTTATTTTGGAATGGTTCTTAAAGAATTTTTTTCTTAAAAATCATAAATTCTAATGATGAGACTTTCTCTACCGGTGAAAATAAGATACAGTTTAAAAAGAAATTATAGGTCTAGAAAGTGTCACTAATGCTACAGAGGTTTTTTATGGCGTTAGGATTTTAGAACTTTACATAAAAGTTTATTAAATATACATTTTTATATAAGTTTAATATATGCAAATGTTGCAAACATTTTTTTTTCTTGTTTTTTTTTTATTTGTAGTCTAAAAAGCCCAAAATAATTGGGCTAACTTTTGTTTTTCATTAGCTCTTTCCTCTTTCCAACGATATATCATGTTGGTACAAACTTTAGAAAAAATTAAAAGTCGTTTAAATATAAAGAGAAAATTACACTTTTCTGTGGAACTTTTATCATTTAATAAAACATTCAGTAGATTTTTAAATTTTAAATTGGGATTATGAATATGATTGAAATATGTTTTTGATGTGTTTCGGGGGTTATCCAATCATATCGATTTTAGTTTAAGCAATGCCAGTGCAAGATTTATTAATCAATTTAAGGTTAAAAAACGGTTTTTTGGAAAAAGTGTTTGTCAGTGGCATCTAGCGTAAACTTTTAAACATGAAAATTATTGAAGCTTTAATGAATGCTCAAATAATAATGTTTAAATGATTCTAAAATGAATGAAGTACTCATTTATTTGCTTGCATCTATAAGGTTTTTTTGGGTAAAGACGAAAAAATCTTTTTACATTTTCTGCTGAATATATTTATCTGAAGTAATAAATTGATTGAATAATTTTTCGTATGGTCGTTTAAAGTTCACAATGATTTTAAAAATCGAATTTAGTAATTAATATAAGTATAAATATTTTATTGCATTTTTTAATTACTAGCAATTAAGATATGCATATCTTTATTGGCTCTTATTATATTCCAGAACTTAAAAAATAAATTTTAGTGAATACAATTTAAAGAGAATGTACACAATTTTTTGAATATTTAAATAAACACACATCATATACCTACTACTTTATATTAATTTTATGTAAATTAATGTCAAAAATGCAATTTCTATTTTTAAATCAGATAATTGAAAAATTATTTGAAATTTGTTGTTTACATTTGCATTTAAACACAATTAGTATTCAGCATATTGAAATTATATAAGAGAATAAAGCCATAATTTTAAACAGAAAGAACCTAGGATGTTTACTTTCACAAAATACAATTCATTCATCTTCTAGTAACTATAAAGTATTATAAGTGACTAAAAGAAAGACTTATTTTGTTTTTTTTGCAGTTTTTGGCCTACAAGTTCTACAAGCCTGTTAACTCACATTAGAGAGTAAACATGTACAGAGCATTAGTCTGCAGACTACTTATCAATGAGACAATTGTTCTGGCCAAATGGCGTTATAAATGTGGCTTTGGAAGGTGTAATGAGACGGGCTCCCGAATAAGATTGCCGGATCCTTTCAATTTTCGAAGAATTTGATACCACAATATTTTAAGTTTAGTGAAATAAATTATGTACATTGCGAACGGGTTTCGTAAATCACCAACATTTGCGAACTATTAACATTTTATTCACATTTAACTTATTTTTATTCAATTTAAGCATTCACTTTATTTTACGAAGATAAATTTATAGTTCGTAAAATAAAGTGAATGCTTAAATTGAATAAAAATAAGTTAAATAAATTGTCAAATAAATAATATGAATGAAATGTTAATAGTTCGCAAATGTTGGTGATTTACCAAACCCGTTCACAATGTATCTTTCTTAATTTTGTATAAAAACACAAAATTATGACTTTCTGTTAGTCACTAATAATACTTTATAGTTACTAGAAGAAGAATTAATAGTATTTTATGAAAGTAAACATGCTATGTAGATTGGAAATGGGGACTCGACCCGAAAAATAAGGATTGTTCCGCTTAAAAGTGTTGCGCAAACAATAAATATGTTTTATTGATGAAAATATTTAAAGACGTAACATAATTCAATATATTTTGGTATCATATGATTCGCTGCTTTTCACTAGAGTGCCTCATAATCAGGGGCGGATTGGCAATTAATTTCGGCCCTGGCATTGGTGATTCAGACAGCCCAAATATTTTCCCTGAAGAGATTTTTTTTTCTATTATAATGCTGATCAAATATGCTGAGTTTGAAATGGAAAAAAATCTCCCATTATGTTTTTCAATTTTCTCCATTTTGAAATATAAATTTTTTTTCTTGTAAATTTTTGTGTTAATTTCATAAAAAACATTAGAAAACAGATACAATTGCAATATTACAGATAAAACAAGATAAACAATTTATTTTTTCAAACTTTAAATATTTTGTTAAAAATGCTTCGCAGCTTCGCATTTAGATATAAAAGATTGTGAAAAGCAAAGCGAAATATTAAAAGTTGCATTGAAACTTCAAATTTTCAAATTGATGCCGCCCAATAACTTTATATGAAAAGTCAATCAATTTTAAAGCCAATTAACTTATTTTTAAATAAACTATTGAAAATCGTTGGATCAATATTCGATCATTTTTAAAGAATTTTTAATTTTTTATGAAATAATAAGTTGGCTATCAAATTTTTTGAAGTTTAATGATGATAAGTTGATATCAAAATATTTGGACGATGATGAAATGATTTTTTTATCTGAATTTTTATTTTTAATTATTCGAGTTATTTGAATAAATCTGGAAAACAAAAAAAAAGGTGAAGAAAAAATTCATTAAACGTCAAATTCTTTGATATCACATGTTCCAGTGCTTTGTAGCTCCACATTTTTCTAGAGCAGCGAGGGGCATAAAAAATTTATTTCAAAATTTTAGGTATAAATTAGTGTTCTCAATATGCTAAATATAAAAAAACCATGCATGTATATGTTAACATGCATGCCGACATGGGAAATAAAATGCATTTTTTAAATAATTTTTTCAAAGGTTTTCATACAGAAATGCGGAGCTGCGAAGCAGCGGAGCATCTGTAATCAGAATAATTTTATCTCTCTATCCTTTTATACCTAAATGCGGAGCTGCGAAGCAGCGGAGCATTTGTAATCAGAATGATTTTTTATCTCTCGATGCTTTTCATACAGAAATGCGGAGCTGCGAAGCAGCGGAGCATTTGTAATCAGAATGTTTTTTTTATCTCTCTATGTTTACATCTTCAAATAATCTGATATCAATTCAGGTATGAAAAATTGCAAGATTAAAAGCAACTCTGCATTTTTGTATGAAAAAGATAGAGATAAAAAATCATTCTGATTACAAATGTTCCGCAGCTTCGCAGCTCCGCATTTCTGTATGAAAAAGATAGATATAAAGAAAAATTTGATGTCAAAGCAGCGGAACATTTGTAATCAGAATGATTTTTTATCTCTATCTTTTTCATACAAAAATGCAGAGTTGCTTTTAATCTTGCAATTTTTCATACCTGAATTGATATCAGATTATTTGAAGATGTAAAAGCATAGAGAGATAAAAAAAACATTCTGATTACAAATGCTCCGCTGCTTCGCAGCTCCGCATTTCTGTATGAATTCTGTAAAAATCATTTTGTCATGTCGACATGTTAATTTTGATCTACATATATGTCGACATGTTCACTTGAGAACATAAGTATAAATAATTATGAAAGAGAGACAGATAAAAATAATTTACATCATCAAACTTTAAAGCCCCGAGAACTTTATAACTAACGCAGCCCGGTTAAGCTCTCGCCGGCCATGATTATCATTCTAGAATAATGATCCCAAGATCATAGAGTGACGACATACAAACAATCTATAAGAGTTTTTATAACGAAATCCACTAGAAATTGTTAAAAATAAATATTCAGCCCACTTTTAAAATTTTCTAATAAGTTTTTGATTTTTCGGCCCATTTTACGGCCCAAACCAAGACGGCCCTTCTGGCATTTGCCAGAATGCCCATATGGCCAATCCGCCACTGCTCATAATCAACAATCATGCCTATTTCAACGACTTAGTCTATGTTTTTAGCAGTCCAATCGTTAAATATTTCAACAAAAATCCGGGATACCTCAATCCATCCCATTTTCCACATTCATCAAAATGTGCTCTGCTGTTTCCATATAGTTATTATAATTTATCATCTGCAAAGTTGATGTTTTTTAGGTGGTATCTTAATTTTCCGTAACCTGTGTATATTCAAATGATCCATCTTAGTTACATTTTTGTTTAGTTTAATAGTTTCTCCAATCTATTTTTACACTTTCATGGTTATGAAGCGTTTTGATTGGTTAAGTTGAGGGGTTTCTTCCCAAAATTTTTTAAATTGGTCCACCTCATGCGATATTTCCTAAGTCTGTTTAAAAAGAACCTTTTCTAGCTAATTCATCTGAGCTTTCATTTCCTTCTATAACCCTGTTTTGTTTACCTATATCGTTTAGTGCTTTCAGACAGCTTTGGATAAGTTTACATTTTTAATTTTAAATTGATATCAGCTCATTATGTAAAACAGTAAAACCAAGAAAAATTTTAAAAATTATGTTTTTTTTCTCTATTTTTGCAAGTTTTTGACCAATGATCACCACAGAAGGCAAGAAATGTTGATCAATTAAATACAATTTCCCCGAATTAAACTCAGATTTTTCTACGCTGTAATAGATAAATTTGTTGACTTTTTACTGTTCTAAATATGGTGTTTTGCACAAAAACAATAAGACCAAATACGCTGTATAAACTTAAGTCCTGAAAGTATTGAGGATAGTATTTTATTTGTGTATTTTGATATATATCATAAATTCTTTTATTATATAAAAATTAATCGTCAGTAAGCAAAACGTAAAAAGGGCGCCATGCAGACTAGAAGTTTAATTAAATTTTATTAACATGTTTTTTCAGTTCTTGTTGAGCTAATTAATACTAAAAAAAATTATTAGTATTAAAAATTATTAAGTCTGCTGTGAAATTTTCAATATATTGATTAATCATCAAATATTAAGACAAAATATTATAAAAATTAAAGCAATTGAAATAAATATAAATGATCTGAAAAAAATGAATATTTCGGTCGTAAAATATAAAAGTATACAAACATGTTAAAGCAATCCCGACTTGTTTACCATCAAAACTCATATAGTCTTATATGGTATAATGTTTAAATATAACAAAGGTGGATTATTTGAGTAATACTCAATTTTATAGGTAAACATAATATATTTATTATATAAATACACTCTAATATAATACATATTTGCTTTTGTTGTACAATATACACTAACTTTTTAATGGTTAGCACACAAATCAAAATATTAAATGAATAAACACTAAAAGATAATGTAGCTATTAATTATTTAAACAAATATTATAATTCCCAGCAATTCTGTACTGAAGGATACATGATGAGTTTAAAATCTTTATTTTGATTTTCATTTGTTCCATTTTATTTATTTATGATTTAAAAGTAAATATAAGAAATTCAACAATTTATCCAATTAAAATTTAAACTTATCTTTTGAATGATGACATAAATTTCATTATTAATTAATATTATGGTTTTAATGTTTATGAAAAAGTAAACTATCCATTTATCGTAAATTTTTCATTTTCGTTTTGATCCTTTTCTTAAATTTTTTTAATCTAAAAGTCTTGATTTATTTTTGCTTTTATTCCATCCACTTTGAAGAGAAATTGATTTTTCATCTAGGAAAATCATAGCAATGTCGACTATCTACTTTGGAAAACGGTAGTTAACAATCACTTAAATTTATTAGGTGTAACTAGTTGTAATTGTTTAATGAAGAATTACGAGATACCAAAGTAGTAGCTTTCGAAGAATTTGGCAAAGTAAAAGATGTTTTCAATTTTAAAACTTTGTAGTTTTTTTACTATACACTAAATTTTTTTACAGTGTGAATGATTTTGTTAATGAACAAATTAAACTTAACAATTATAATTAAAGATTAAATTGTAACCAATTACCATTATACTTAAGCCTATCATTTTGCTCTTACGCTAATACACTTTAAATTTCATATTATCAGTTTTTTACTATAATATTCTTTTAAAAATGTCATTCATACTGTGAAAGGGCAAATATATATTAAAATTTAAACATAATTAAAGCATCATTAAAAATCTTATCAAATAGGTGAATCTTAAATTTGTAACTGAAGTACGTATTATAATAAATCCTAATAGGTGTACAACCTCTTTCGTAGTTTTCCAGTTATGGTCCTTTAAAAAACTAACAAAATAACTAAGTGATTTTTTTCTTTATTGAATATATTCTTAAAGAAAGTATTAAAATCTAAAGCAAAAAAATTAAAAACAAATTTAAAATAAAATTAATTTCGCATTTGTAATTTCTTAAATTCGGTGAAAGTTGACAGTTTCATTTTGTACTATGGTTTACACTTTAAGTTGAAAACTAAATAGACTAAAAGAGTGTTTATAACGTTCTAAATTTTAATTAAAATTAATAGGAAATGCGTCAAAAATTCCATTTATCAAATGCCCTGTAAGCCTCAATAAAAGCCACAACCGTCTGTCGAGCAATTCAATTTGTCCTGCGGGGCGTTTCTACTTAGAGTGTAAACAACAGCTAGTCCCCCCCCCCCCTTCCATGGCACTACAAAAACTTTGAAGTAAAGTTAACCTGTAAAGCTAAAAGACGTTGCACAGCCTAAAATAACATTGAATACATACAAAACAATGCAATGTTTATTGTTTATTTTTACTATTATTCTCATTGAATGTAGACAAATAAAAGTATATACAATACCCTTTTCAACATTATTAGTCTGTTTTACATATAAAAACGTAATTTTTTTTTTATTTAACAACGTATTCCTACACCATAAATGTTCATCTGTCGGACCTCATTGTCGTAAAACACTATGCGTCTATTATTTAGTTTGTTATTTCTAATAGTGTAAGCGTCGTATTTGAATATGAATATGTAGCTGTTAAATGGAATTTCAAAGGTGACATTGATTGAGTTCCCCTTTTTCCGATCGTGTAAGTCTCGTAAAGTTTAATTCTATTGAATTAATTGGAAATCAAATAAAGTCGTATAAAGTAAATAAACTGGTTGTAATAAATTAAAAGCTCTCATTAAACGAAACTTTTTAGAAAACCTTTTAAACTGGATGGTAAGACTATATTAAAAAAAAAGGTTTCGAGCATGTAATTTACTAATCATACTACTTTTGAAAATCATATTTGAAGTAAGTAATTACTTTAAAGTAAATTTTTATTAGAATAGAAATATAATATATAAAATATATTTTTTTATGTATACATTAACGCGGTGGGTAATCGAAACAAAAACAAAGTTTACTGTGTAGTATTTTTAATACTTAAGAGATTACCTCTGTAGCTCACAGTATTCTGAGCATACGCTCTCATTTTTTTTTAATTTAAGAGGATGAAGTACTAAAACCCCATGTACCTTAATGTAAATTTTAATAAGTAATAACTTAATAGTAAAATGAACAAGTATTCTTGCAAAAATGCTTATTGTTAATATTTACTTGTGTATGTTTGAAACAATGGTCATTTAAAAAGATTTTTCATTTGAATTTTTACGATCATTTTTTATTCATAACAATGTTCAAATCAAACTAATTTTATTAAAGTTTTAATGCGTTATGTTTTAAGGATTAAGTTTTTTTGGATAATTAAGTGCTTTAATTAATTAAATATTTGAACTAATATCTATAAAGCATAACATTGAAATATAATATAAATTTGATAAATTGTACGATACATTTGTTTAGAATTTCCTCAGAAATATATATGGTCTTCATAAATGTTTTGCTTCTACAAATATAAAAATCTTATTTCAAAGTTTTCTTAATCACCTTCTATATTTTTTATTTGTTCTATAATATTGCAACATAAATTACAAGTCTTATTTTTATGTTTTAGTCTCTCATTTATATAGAATTCAAGTTGTTTACTAAATTACACAATAAGGGTGCAAAAGCTGTTGTTGTATAACATTACTATTGACGTGTGCATGATTGCATTGTATTATTTTGGGGTGAATTTTCATTACTTTGTTCCAATAAGTTGGCAAATTGGCTTGTGGTTCATGAAATTTTAATTCATACATTATCGTATTTCTATGTTTTTTTTTTGTATTTTATTAACTATCATAAACTTTATATCTTCAAAACAAAGATATAAAGTAACGCAGAATACATTCATATCATTTTATTATATCTGTGACTAATATTTTGTTTCGAAAATAAGAATTTCAGCAAAAAGAATGAATTGTTGAACCATTAAAACACATTGGCAAACGACCGAACTAGTTAATCTTAAGCTCCTGTATGTCATTTAAATATTCGTGAAATAAAAAAAAAAATTAAAATCATAATAGATATAAAATCTAATTCTTAATACTTTTATTTTAATGAATATAATTTCTTATGAATAGAACTCACAAATATATTTTTTTGCCATGTACTTTCTTATGATGAAACGTAAAATAAAAATTTTAATTATGATTAAACTTGTGTGTATAAGTTAATTTTATAATGCTTGGGAGGTCCATTATTTGATAAAATATGATTATGTGCAATTTTATATGTTTTGTCTCTTTTTTCTTCAGTAATATGTTCAGTAATTTAAATCGCTTTATACAACTATCATACTTTAAAAAATATAAAAAATATAAATAAAATTTCAAAAAAATAAAATAAATTATGCTTTATTCTGATACTGGACAATTATTTTTAGAAAAATTAAAAATTTCATTAATTTTGAACCTGCACATGAAATAAAATAATTAAAAAAAGCAAATTTAATTAAATATTTTTATGAAATAATGACTAACAAGTAAAATATTTTGCTAAATAAATATTTAAAGCTTGTGTATTTGTCATTAAAAATTGACTGTTGACTAAAATGTTAAACATTTTCAACCATTTGAGAATAATTTTATTATTAGCTTAAAAACAATTTAAAAGCATATCCAACGAACATAGGTATTCAGCGGTCGAAGTACTTAAAAGTCAGTACTTATATTAAACAGTTAATCTGCGCATCATTCAAAGATATAAATGTAAAACATGTAGATTAACAAATAACATCGGTTCAAATAGAAATATCAAACATTGACACGGTCACAACATGATTAGCTGTTAAACTGTTAAATCGGTTCCCTCGTGTGTGTCTTTCATTATGACATCGGTTATTCTCTCGTATTTTTTTAATACACACGCATAGATAGATAACAATCAAGATGCTAAGAAAATTTTTACTTTACATTTGTTTACTCCACAGTGCAGACAGGATTTAAGTGCTTTTCCTATACATTGAAATAATTCAAATATATTTAATATGTTCAATAGGAAAATGACAATTGCAATTTTTTTAATAAAATTAACAAAAAAAAAATAATGTTAGATACCTGATAAAAAAAACTAAAAACATATTTGTGCGATGAAGCAGCAAAAAGTATAAGTTGAAAGTCAAGAATTTTATCAAAAATTTAATTTTAAAATATCTGCTTTAAAAAGAAAATAATCTAACTATGTTTCAATATATATTTATATTCACAACAGTCTTTTTAAGCCTAAGCAAATCTAATGAAATAATAAATGGGTATGTATTAAATCTTTTTAATAAAAGTGTTTTTTTCTTTACAATTTTCAATAAAATTAAGTGAAAAAATGTAAAGGACTAAAGTTAAAGAATTTTTAATATTTATACATTCCATATTGTTTTGCTTTCACTAAAATTTTGAATAATAATTTTCTGTGTAAACGTTCTATTAAAAAGGTACTGAAAAACTTGAGTTCTTACGTTTTTTTTTAAATAATTGATAAATAACATCAAAAAATAAATTGAGCATGATTGTGATTCTTTTAAAGAGATGCGGACGTTATAAAACTCAGTAATAAGTTAGTTTTCTTAAAAAAATACACTCTAAAGTTTAATTATTTAGATCATTATTGAACTTTTTATTTTTTAAGCATTTTTTAGGTTTTTAGTTTTCTAATATATTATACATACATACATACATATACATATTATATAAATTCTCGACTGCTCTATACATAATAAATTCTATGTTAAAACAACAAAAAAATACATTTTTTAGTGATTAATAAGTGATAATAATAATATAATTCAAAGAAAATGATAGATTTGAAAATTTTTGTTAAAATCAACCTAAAGTAAAATAAATTGTTCCCCAAAAATTGATTTTATCATTGAAATTTATGATAAGCGACCCTTAGAAGAAGAATAAAACTGACCCCCTAAGAATTAATATAACAATATGCTCTCATAAAAAAGTTGTCGGAGGAATCACTCATTTTTGTATTATTTTTTACTATAAATTTTGACACAACTGAATTTTGTTTAGGTAATGCATGTAAGTTTTTAAAATAAACTATTATTTTATTAAAAGTTTATCAATATTCAAAAATTTTTACCATTTAAAATCAATAAATTTTTATACTCAAATTGAAGCAAAAGTAAAGTCTTTTTTTTCAAAAATCAGATGTGAATATGAAAAAATAAAAATTACAATTTTACAATAGTACTCTTCATTTAATTGGAATATTTAAATCCTACATAGAATTTAAAGTATTGACAGAAAGAGTAAGAATTGTCAAAATATTTTTCAACAGTAAATTTCAATTTCAATAAGAAATTTCTGGTTGAAATAATTCAATTTATAAAAAAATTGTTTGAAATAAATTGAAAAAAAAAAAACAAATAATGAAAAGTTTTAAAGCGGTTTAAAAAATAGTGAAATAACTTGTGCTTTTCAATTTTAACCCAGATAAGGCGGCATGTTTTGCAATCTTTCATAAAAAATTTTGGTGTTGAAGTATAAAATTGTTCTTTTTTTGCGAATTTTGGAGTTTTAATTTAATTTTTAAAATTTTAAAAAGCATTAATTATGCTTTATGGTTATTATCGGTAAGTTATTAATCGACCCTAAACTTGATTCGCATCGACAAGACCAGAAAAACACGATAGGTAAAACAAAACACCATAGGAAAAGAAAAACACCATAAAGCAGTCAGTTTGAAAAAAAAGAAAACAAAGATTCAAAAGTTCGCAAATAAGCTTAAAAATATGAGGAAGATTCAGGAAATCAGAGGAACCATCAAACATACCTTCAATACATGTCCAGATTTACACCTTAGACTTTTGGAAAATGGTAGAGATTAAAGAAGCTTAACAAAAATAATAAACAAGTGTTTAAGATATTAAGAAGAAAAAAACTTTACATAGAAGTGATAAGAGATACTTGTAAGAGATTATTTGTGGATTCAAATCTCATAATTTATGTCAAAAATGATTAAATGTGGATCAAGTCAGTTTTTGAATTAAAAAAAAATTTCAGCAAAAAAAATTTCTTTTTCCCATATACTTATATGGATTAACGTGCCCCACTTTTGAATGAGTGAATGTACCCCATCACAAATTTCACAAATCAACACTAATTATGACTCCAAAAAACATTAAAACTTAAATATCCCCATGGATACTAAAAATTTACATTTTTAACTCTCTTTTAAGCATAAAACTCATTAAAATATATAAATTCTTCACAGATAAAAATAAAAAAATTTAATTCGACGAAATTTTATTTGCGGCCATTTTGACGATTTGATTTTTATTTTGCAAAATGGCGCCAAAATTTGGTTCTACTACTAAAGCAAATTAGCGTCAAAATATCTTTCAAAATACTAGCTTTTGGCATATTTCAAAATTTATTTTTTTATTGGATAGTAGCAAACTAGAAGGTGTGTGAATGTGCCCCACCAACGAATGTTCCCATCTCTTTCCTATGCATCGTGGAGCCTACGCTGTAGCTTTCTTAGCTTACTGGTAAATCCGCCATAATATCCCAAACACTTCATTTTGTTTAAAACTCTTTGTTTTTTGCTTTTTAGTTTGCCATCTTTTTTTATTGAAATTTTATTTTAGAAGTTAATAAGTTCCTAATGATAAACACACTTATTATAATTTTTTTATACATTTTTTTAATATTTGACTTTTTAGTTTTATTTTTTTCCGAATAATAATCGGAACTTAAAAATTTGAATCCGTTATTGAATAGGAATATGTATTTATTTTATCGGTGATGTTTGGACATTCTATTAAGATAATTCATATGTATGGAAAAAATTTTGAATTTTGGTGAATTTTTGACCAAAAGTTGTTCGGAAAATTCGCGCAAGAGAATAAGATATAGTATCATTTGTCGATGTGTAAAAGTATTATAATAAAATAAGATAAAAAGTAATTAAAATAAGAAAGCAAAATTAAATATGAAATTAAATATAAAATAATTAAAAACAGTAAATGTATTATAAAACAACAAAAATTATGTGATAAAAAAAATGATTATTAATTTCAAGTGCTCCATTACTTTTACACCAAGAACTCAAATGAGAACACAGACTATCTTACACTAATAATAGTAAATAATTGTAATATTCAGCCTATTGTTATTCACACATAAAAGATCAATCACCTTTTTCGATTCATTGAAATCTTAGTAAAGTAGTTCAATTGCTTAAAACCATGATAAAATAGGAATGAAATTAATTGGCTTTTAAATGTGAGAATATTTTTGTTAAATAATTTTTATTTTTTTCGAAACTTTACTTGTCTCACTGGTTTCCTACTGATGTCCCACTGGCCTGTTCCACTGGTTTTGGATTAAGAGTGTAATATTACTGTCTTTACACATTTTTTTTTAGAAATAAGTTAAATCATTTAAGAGGTTAATATCAATTCTGAAATGTTTTATTTGTAAATAGGAACAATTCTGAAACATTGTTTGACGATGCTGTCCAAAATAAAAGGTATACTACAATATTATAATTGCTTTAATATATTTTTTTTCAATTTATAATTAATTTCAGTGTGATTCAAGCGGATATGGCTATGTTGATTCTAAGTTCTAGTGGAAAACAGTTAGGAATATGGGCTGGCCCTTGTAAATATATACATGGATCGAAAAAACAAAATCACCAATGTCGGCGTGATTCTGGTCTACCAGAAACAATCAAAGAAGCCAATCTATTGGCTACAAAGTATTGTGAAGAACAGTTTCGCTACGACCGATGGAATTGTTCTATTGAGACGAAGGGCAAAAAAAATTTATTTAAAAAGGTTAATTTAAACATTACGTTACAGTACAATTTGAGTTATTTGAATCTTACATTTAGATCTATTTTTCAAAATGCAAAATTTAAGAATTTTCGTTAAAACTTTTTTCAAAACACTGCTTTATAAAATAAAATCGATGTGAGGGATTTGAAAAACGTCAAAAACACGTCAAAAAGCTTTTTCCATCCTGATTTACTACCAATTTACCGCTTTAAAAAATTGAGCACTATTTTTTTCTAGAAAATGATGAAAAATGTATGGAAAAGAGTAATTTTCCCTTTAAGTAGAAAGTACTACATGTCAAAGTTTAAACTTTTCTGATGTTCATTTTGTTCAACAGTACCAAGTAATTTATACAGTTGGAAAGAGGGCAAAAAGAGATAACAGGAAATATAAATTTTAATATTTGCCCAATTCTGGATTTTGGGGATTCTGGATTGGGATTTCTCAGGTAACAAATAAAAAAAAGTAAAAAAACTTTATTTTTTTTTTGTATTTTTAGAACAAATTTTAATATAAATTTAATATTTTACGTGCTTATTATAATAATAATAATTTATATTTCTCTTAGCTCTTTTTGCCCTCTTTCCAAAAATATAAATTACTTGACACTTTGGAAGAAAATTAACTTCGGAAAAGTTTAAATTTTGACATGTAATAATTTCAAAAAGAGGAAAAAGGTCTCTTTTCCATACAATTTTTATAATTTTATGGAAAAAAACGATTCAATTTTTTAAAGCGGTAAATTGAAAGTGAATCAGGATTGAAAAATCTTTTTGACGTATTTCGGGATTTTTCAAATCCCTTACATCGATTTTATTTTGTTAACCCATTAACCGCCTTTCCTAGAAATATTGAGTTTAGACTCTAAGTTTCTTCTAGCATTTGTTCTTTGCGTAATAGTGATCACTTTTCTCTTCAATGAAAATTTTGAGTTTCATACAAAAGTTTTACAGGAGAGCCGTTTGAAAGTGTCCTATATTATCACAGAAATACGTACAGAAATCTTGTACGAAGAGGGAAAAATAACATGACTTTTCATCTTATTTCTTAATTCTTATTTCTTAATTATTTATTAATTTTCTTATTATAATCGAAAAAATGAAAATAACTGGCCCGACATCATTTAAACATGTCTAATTGTTTATATTGAAAATTTGAAAAAATATTTTGAGAACTTCTAGGAGACATCCGGCTCCAAAGTTCCTGGTCAAAAAATCGACCAGCGGCGGTTATGGAAGAATTGAGAAAAACAGAGGGAAGAATTTTAAAAAGGGAAAAATTAAAAATCAATTTCAACAAATATTTAAACATTTTGATAACAAATCGCTTGTTCTGGCATAGAATACCTAAATCCTATGCTTACACACAGTCAAGGTGACTTTTGTACACGGAGCAAGTGAAATGCTCCGCTGCTCTGCATTTAGGCATGAAGAATTTGAGAGTAGCAAAGTGAGGAATTTGAAGTTGTATCACAAGGGTATTTAGAACGGGTTCATTTAAAAAAAAACGAGAGTAAAAGTTTTACAGTAGAGACAGAGAGAAACGTAAATAGAGCATGAATGACATTTTAAATCGACTTATCAAATTTAAACGACAAGATCGTTCTCAAAAAAGTAATGAAAACTATGGTTAAAAAAATGGTTTTGTAAGCAATAATTTTTTTTCGTTTGAAATAACTATTATTTGGATCTCAAGAAACTTAAATTTTTTTGGAATAAGTTTTTTGCACACCTTATTTTTAATTTTGCACCCCTAATTTTAACACATGCACACCTAATTTAAAAAAACCTCACACCTAAACATTAATGGCTCACTCCTAAAAATTCACATCTCACGCTTAACTTTTAAGTTTTTCACACCTAACTTTAACATTTGCATCCTTATTTTATACCTTTCACACTTATTTTTTATACTTTCACACCTATCAATTTTGAAAATCACCCCTAAAAATAATTAAAAATGTTCACCTAAAATTTATATCTTTCACACTTATTTTTCATACTTTCACACCTAAAAATTAAATGAAAAATCACACCTAATTTGAATTTTTTCACACTTAACTTTTAAGCAAAACACACTTATTTTTTCAAATTTCACCCTTAAAATTAAATTAAAAGTCACACCTAATTTTTATTTTCTCACACTTAAATTTTATGTAAGACACACTTAATCTTAAAATTTTCACTCTTAAAATTAAATTAAAAATCACACCATATTTTAATTTTCTCACACTATTTTTTTTTATTTTTCACACTTTTATAAATTTTTAATAATAAAAATTTAATTGTTAAAAAATATAAAATTGGAAAAAAATCCCAAAGAACATGTCTTTGAAACATACACCTTAAATGTTGTTTTGTTCATTAAAATGCTTAATTTAATAAACGAAAAATAATTTCAAATATTTACTAGAATACTGAATAATAAAATAAGCAAATCCTTTTACAGTTTAAAAGTACATACAAAAATAAAAAAAAAAATATTGGCGTTCGAAAAAAGTCTACATCGCTTCTAGTTTTTTAAATAATTTTTTAAATTTTCCTTTGTTTTTCCTTAAACTTTGTTTGAATTTTGATCCATTTATGGTTACCCTTTTTGCAAACATAAAAATTAACCCCAAATATTTGTTTCGCGCTAAAGTAATTTATATAATGTCATCAAAAAAACGACTCAAATTAAGTTGAGTCATTTTGAGAATGGCAAATACTTTTTTCCTTTTTTTCTGAAAAATTTAATATTTTGAACAATAAAGCAACTTTTTCAAATATTGTTTTCGATGTTTTCTTACAAAATTTTAAAGATTTCTAGCAAAACAACGATTTTTCATGTATTTGCCTTTCTCAAAACTCACACAAAATTACGGCAAAGTGTTGCCGTACTATTTTTCTACTGCAAGTTTTTAAACTTTTTACTACAGAATTTTATTTTTTTTTTAAATGTGATATTTTGTGAAATACATTTCATAGAAAAAATCTTTGTTTTGGAAAAAGCAGAACGATATCATATTAACATATTATTATTTGTAAACTTAATTGAATTATAGAGCGAAAATTGTTATTTTTAAATACAAATAATAAGAAATTGATGCAAACTAAACAGTATGGTACACTCATACTTCTACTGATTCATACAAGTGCCTTGCATTACTCAAATGTTTGGTATGCATTAAATTTTACTTTATTAAAGTTTCAAAATGACGCGCTCTAAAATATTAATTTTCACAATTTGTGTTTATTCATCTATCTCATATATTTATCATTTCTTCATATCGGTAACCATAAAAATTGTAAAAAAAAGTCTATTTCAGTAAAAAATTCAAAAATCGAAAAAAAAATTTGCTGGTGTTTTCAATTTAGGATATACGAGATCTAAATAAGATCCAGTAGGATCCGTAGGAAAGAAATATCATGGATAATAAAAAAAATTAACTCCATAAGTAAATAAATTTTGTCAACAATAAACAAAAATATTTTCTTCTTTCATCATTACATTAAAAAATTCTATATTAATTTAAAAAATTATAATTTTAAGTTTTTCATACTTAACTCTCCTAATTTATGTTTCAAAGTTTCATACATTGTGTTAAACAAACGTTGATTGAGTAAGAATTTATATTGTTATGAATCATAATATGCTGTAAAAGGATTTGCCATTAGTTTCAGTTTTACTTTTTTGTTATTCAGTATTCTAGTAAATATTTGAAATTATTTTTCGTTTATTAAATTAAGCATTTTAATGAACAAAACAACATTTCAGGTGTATGTTTCAAAGACATGTTCTTTGGGATTTTTTTCCAATTTTATATTTTTTAACAATTAAATTTTTATTATTAAAAATTTATAAAAGTGTGAAAAATAAAAAAAAAATAGTGTGAGAAAATTAAAATATGGTGTGATTTTTAATTTAATTTTAAGAGTGAAAATTTTAAAATTAAGTGTGTCTTACATAAATGTTAAGTGTGAGAAAATTAAAATTAGATGTGATTTTTAATTTAATTTTAAGGGTGAAATTTGAAAAAATAAGTGTGTTTTGCTTAAAAGTTAAGTGTGAAAAAATTCAAATTAGGTGTGATTTTTCATTTAATTTTTAGGCGTGAAAGTATGAAAAATAAGTGTGAAAGATATAAATTTTAGGTGAACATTTTTAATTATTTTTAGGGGTGATTTTCAAAATTGATAGGTGTGAAAGTATAAAAAATAAGTGTGAAAGGTAAAAAATAAGGATGCAAATGTTAAAGTTAGGTGTGAAAAACTTAAAAGTTAAGCGTGAGATGTGAATTTTTAGGAGTGAGCCATTAATGTTTAGGTGTGAGGTTTTTTTAAATTAGGTGTGCATGTGTTAAAATTAGGGGTGCAAAATTTAAAATAAGGTGTGCAAAAAACGATAGCCAATTTTTTTTCGATCTTTAAATATATTAAACCATTTTCTAATTTATATAACGAAATAAATCGCAAGAATCAATCCTTATGGTAGTCGGTTCAAATCAACGATTTTTAATGTATTTGCCATTCTGAAAATGCTCTCCTCAATTTGACCAGTTTTTGGATGAACTCTCATAATTATTGTATGTAAACCCAAAAAGAGGGCCAAGAAAATATTTTAGCTTATATTATGGGTATCAACTTTGCAGAACAAAGTGAGTGATTTTTTTGAACCAGACTACCATAAAAATTGGTTTTTGAGATCTATTTCATTAAAAACTTTGAAAATGGTTTAAAAATCGAAAATACAATTAAAGAAATTTTTTATTTTGCAGTTTTCCATTCAAAAGATCGCTTAAAAATCATGTACAGCAAAAAAAATTATCCCCATATATTTATGATGGGCCGATTAGCAGTAAAAATTTATGGACTTATTTTGAATTCCCAGTCCGTCACTGCTGCGAGCCCCTTCCAGGACATCATTGCATATTTTCTGTCATTCCACACCGAAAATACATTTCCAAATTTTCAAAAGAAAACATATAAATTTAAAACAGTTTTTTCTGTAAAAAAATCATGTTTTCTTATATTTTAGGTGACCAAAAACATGATTTTTTTTACTCCAAAACCGAATAATGAGCTCAAAATTGTATATTTTACAATTTTGGGCCTCTTAATACTTGAAATATTGATATGGTCATTTAAGCAAAATTGTAGCTTGAAATATTTTCCACAACTTTGGTTCAGGTCACTTTTACCTAAAACATACGAAAACATGATTTTTTTACTCCTAAATAGAAAAATTTGTTTTCAATTTATATTATTTCTTATAAAAATTCCCGTCCCAAATTCCCGTCGCAAAAAAAAATTACCGTCGCCAGTGACGGGAAATATGTTTAGAGTGCGGCCCAAAATATATAAAATTTGGTTTTTTGATTTCGGGAGCGTAAAATTTTACTTCTACTTTACGCTCCGCTCTGCATTAACTTTATGTTTTAAAAATATTTAAACAAAATGACATCAAGTCAGTAATAAAAATTTTTATTATCACATAGGTATACCGAGAAACTGCTTTTCTACATGCATTAACCGCAGGTAAACTATATATTTATTCAAATGACAAATTTATTAAAATTAAAAAATTTACTTACTACCGTCGAACGGGGTCAAGATAACCATCAGGGGTGAATATAACCATAGTGAAAATTCATTTTTAAAAGAGCCTCATGATTTTATTTTAAAAAAATGTATTGCTCTAATACTTCAATTCGCTCTAAAATATTTAAACGAGTCAAAGTACAAAAAGGGTTTAAGGGTTAATGTTTCTAACACTTAAGTTTTTCAACACGGGAAACGTAAAACTTGCCGTATTTGTTGCCGTAGACGGCAAGTCTACGGCAATTGTACGGCAACAAATACGGCAATATTTTTAATTTTTTTTTCAATAATTTAAGTAACAAAAATATAATTTTATCGAAAAAAAATAAAAAAAAAACTCAAAAAAATAGAAAAAATACAAATTTTTCCATAAAAATTAAAAAAAAAATCAATAAAAAATGTTTTTTATAAGAGTGCAACATTAAAAAATGGTTTTTTGAATTTTTTTGGAATATCATTGAAAAAATCAAATTTTCGATATTTTTTTTGAAGTTTTTGAGATTTTTTCTGGTAAATTTACATTTTTTGACTTAAATGCTTGAAAAAAAAAATTAAAAATATTGCCGTACAATTGCCGTAGAGTTGCCGTACTACGGCAATAAGTTGCCGTCTACGGCAACAAATACGGCAAGTTTTACGTTTCCAGTGTTGAAAAACTTAAGTGTTAGAAACATTAACCCTTAAACACTTTTTGTATCATATATGATACGGTAACTTTGATATATAGTGAACATTTATCTTTCTAGATAGTATTAAAAAAGAATTAATACGTGTTTTAAAATTGAATTTACAATCATCGAGTTTTAAATTTTTTTAATATCCTCAAATCTTGTCATATATTTCCATAAAATTCAGAAACAAAAAAATTAATAATGTGGATAATCTTGACTAATTTATATTATATAGGCATGGTAGACACAGATCTCATAAAAATTGGATGAAAAATATTATTTAAAAACAAAAAATCAAAAATTCCGTATCATATTTGATACTTCGTGATTTTTTTTTCATTGAATTTTATTTTTTACTTTTTTTATTAAATATTGAATTAATAAAAATGAATTATTAAAATTGAATAATATTTTTTGTCACAAAGTTTCAAATATTATACGGATTTACATGGTCGTGGAAAACAGTAATTTTCCATGGAAGAAATAATTTTTTTGACCGTTTATTTTGCCGTACAGTTGCCGTAGTAGTGAACGGCAACAAATACGACAAATACGGCAACATAAAGTTTTGAATTTGTCGTGAACAATTTCAATAAATAAGCGTTGCTTAATTATTTTCTGTTCAATTTATGAATTAAAATTTTAGTGATTTTTCTATTTTACTAATTGATTTGGTTTGAACATTCTAACTTTAATAGCGGCACTTTCCCATTCAGTAGCAAGAGCATGTGCCGATGGACGTATGATGAAGTGTCAATGTGCGAATGAAAGGCGACAAGATCAAACCAAATCATCTTGGCGGTGGGGTGGATGTAGTGACAACGTAAAACATGGAAAGAGAGTTGCAAAAAACTTTTTAGAACTTCAAAAAACAGAAAACGAATCAGATGAACTATCAATATTAAAACATGATGGTCAGGTATTTAAAATATGATATTGCAATGCAAGCATTAGAGAATGAACAATTTTATTGTTCAATCAATGAATGGGTCTAGGGATAAGAGTCGTAAGTCGATATTTTTTCAAATTTACTTTTTTGTGTTAAAACTTTCTAATTCGTAAAATCTATCGAATTGGGACGTGATAAATTTTTATATTTATAAATTTTTATGTAATTAAATTGCTGTTTTAGGCTCTGTATCTTTAAAATTTTTAGGAACCTTTTACCAAAACCAAAATAAATCGATTGCTGGATATAAAAGCTACAGAATCATATAAAAAAAAAAATTTATCACGTCCCAATACTAAAAAATGGCAAATCAGTGTTTTAAATTGAAATTTAATTATGAATGTAATACTTTTTTAAAAATATTATAATAATTATTAAAGATATCCTTCACTGTAAGTTGAAAACGCCCCGCAAAATATGCATGGACTAAAGAGCGTTCATAAAGTTCGAAATTTTTATCCAAATTAGCAGGAAATGCGTTAAAAATTGATTTCATCAAAAATCCTGTAAGCGTCAATCAAAGATCTCCGTCTGAGGACCAAGTCAATTTGTACTGCGGGGCGTTTTCAACTTACAGTGCTCAGATCTTTCCAAAACATATTTAGAATTTTTTCTACGTTTTGTAGTTTTCGAGATATCACAAGTGAAAAAATGGCCCCGCGCGCCATTCGCGAAATTTCAAAGCGCGATATTTTGAGAACGACAAAAATTCTGGGGATAAGCGACATTTTGTCTAAAACTCTACAATCATGAATTATTTTTAAAATTTAATTAAACAAATATAATCGGCATTATTTTATTAGTGTAATAATAAAAAAAACGCAAAATTAATTTGCGTTTTAACAGGCTTGCATCAAACAGGAAGAAATCATTAAATTTGCGTTTGCCAAAAATTCACTTTTATCGACTTACAACTCTTATCCCTAGACCCATTCAAATACACGTTTTTGTTAAGTTTAATTTAACCATTATAAACTTAATTATTATAAACCAAATACATATGAGTCTCCATATAGTAAAAATAAGCTGTATGTAATAATTCTACATAGTGACAAGTCAGTTTCTATGGATCTATAACGTAAAACTTATTTTATACTATATGGAGACTCATATGTAGTAGGCTTTCTAATACACTCTTGATCGTCGTTTACGAACAAAACTGAGAAAAAATGTTCGTTATGTAGTAGTCGATTACTATCGATTACGAACTGTCAAACTGATGTAAACAAAAGAACTAATTTTAAATTTAAATGTAATTTATCATTAATTTAAAGTTAATATAATAGAATTATAAGATAATGTTAGATTTATTTTTTAATGAAATAACAAAATGACCAAACTAAAATGAAGAACCTGTTCATTACGAGGATTCCAGAAGTCGGCTCAGGGTCTGAAAATATTATCCAAAATGTTCGTAATTATGATTCGGTATTTCAAGCAGTTGGAGCTTTAATTGATTTGATTTTGAAAAATCCAACTATGAAAGTGAAAAACTAAATAATTAAAAAAGCAATTTTGTAACTTAACATGTGATAATATGGGTTAAATTGATGAATAAAATTAATTTTTCGTTATTTTTAACTGAGATTTTCTTAAATTTATTTTTTTTCCTTCTGTTAACTCGAATTTAATGTTTTTTTTTTTTAATTATAAAAATCTGTTTGAACATTGTTCGTAATCCAATGTGGGAAATATTCGTAAATTCAGGGTTCGTAATAGATGAGGTTCGTAATTTATGATGTTCGTAAACGTCGATCAAGAGTGTAATTCAGTTTAGATAGTTGAAATTAAATTTCGGCAGCAGACAAAACCAACGAAAAGTTCAAAACCGGTAAAAAAAAAATGAAATATCTTGTTTTTTAAATGGAGAAGAAAGAAATTCTATTCAATTCAATCTGTTTTATTAAGCAATCTATTCATTAATAGCCCTTTAAACGTATTTAATTCTAACCATCTAAACTGTATAATTTGAACAATCAAGCACCTAATTATTTTATGTATATTTTTAAAATGTCAAATAACTCTTTAATTTTATGATTAATAATAATTTTCTTTTCTTCAATTTTTTCGTTCAAACGTTTTTACTTCAATTATCTGATACCTTCCCATTTTTTCGTCTTTTTTATTTCACAAATCAATGAACACAACAAATGAAACATTTTATTAATAATGTTTATATGCAGGTTGGAATTATTACTGTTATGTCTAATCTGGAGGATAAATGTAAATGTCATGGTGTTTCTGGATCTTGTTCAATGAGAACATGTTGGAGAAAACTAAACGGATTCAATATAACAGTTAATGTGTTACGTCAAAAATATTTTGAAGCAAAGCGAAAGATACGTACAAGTAAAACTAAAAAAAGAAATACATTGATTCCTTTTCAAAGCAAAATTGGCCAGACTCCTAAATTTAAAACAGAATTGATTTCAACATCACCTTTCATAGATCAATTATTGTCATATCATTCACTGTATTACTTAGAACCTTCCCCAACATTTTGTTCAACCACTAAAGGAAGGCAATGTTTGCATCCAGAAAACTGTAATATGCTTTGTTGTGGACGAAGTTTTACTACGCGTGAAGTAAAAACAAAAGAAAAGTGTAAATGTCGTTTCAAAAACAATCAGTGTTGTCAAGTAGTTTGTGATTATTGTGAAAAATATGAAGATCGATATTATTGTAATTGAAAATATTATTTAAAAAGAATATTTTTTTTCTTGTTAACCCTTCTTTCAGCAATTACATTAAACTTACGTATTTGTCGCAGCCAAATATTAAAAAAAAAAAACTAAAAACAATTTCGAGGTTATTGCTTTTTTTCCTATTACAAAATAAAATGCTTCCATGGTTTTAGTATAAAAAATAAGATTTTTAGGAAAAAAAATTGAAATAATGTAGTATATCATATATAGAATATCGAGAATCTGTACTCGAGATTCTCGGCCGAGAATAAGTAACTTCACGACTCTAGAACTTTAAATACAAATGTTATATTTACCATAACGTAATCCTCACAATCAGTTCCAACACATGATTTTATTATTTTCTATCTATTTTCTCCCATTTTTTGACGAAAACTCAATTTTTTGTGTGAAAACATGTTAAAAGGTAAATTAAAAATTTGTTCACCACACCATTTTCAACATCTTTCAAGAACAAACATCATACTCATTCATACAAAACCTTATCATTTTTAATTTTTTATTAGAAAAATAGAAAATAATTTAAACCCTTGTTGTTGGGATTTAAGGACAAATAATTTTTTTTTCTTGAACAAAAGGTTCATAATATAAGAAAAGAAGCTCTAAAATCCTGGGAGCTAATGGGAGAAAATAGATTGATAAACAAAGCCGAGCAGTTAATGGATATTTTGTGATCTATAACTCAAATCAATGAGAAATTGGGGTGTAACCAAACATATTAACTACAGGGATCACCCTTATGTTGATGACTTTATTTCAAGATCATAATTGAAAAAATAAAAAAATAGCTGATACTTTCTATTACTTGGTAACAAAGAAATTGTTTCCTCTCTCAAAATATTTGAATAATCCTCATAAATACATTTAAAAGGACACATTTTTAAGATTATAGTTGGAAAATAGATGAAAAAAGGTTCATTTTCTTCTTGGTTTATTTTTCTCGATTCTCGACCGAGTTTCTCGATTTTTTTGTATTCTCGACTCTCGGTTCTACATTTTTGAAAATTCGAGAAAAAGGACATGTCTAATCATACAGAAATTCTTTTTCATAGTTTACCTAGATTTTACGTAGCATTATTAAAATATTGTTCCCTTCTTGCTTTAATTTGTAAACGAGCTTTTATGTTTAAATTAAACTATGAGGTTAGCAAAATAATGTTATTACAACTTAAAGGTCAGAAAATCCAATTATGCAACAACATTTAAAATTCTCTTGATTATTAACTCATAACTAATAATAGAAAAACTTATTAAAATATGTTTTAGAAAATTATCTGATGATGCTCATTTTTACTTTAAAATAGGTGTATAACTAATATTAAAGTTTTTTTTTTGTAAATTAAGACTGTCACTTCATAAAATGTAAAATAAAATGAAGAATAAGCTAAGAAACTGACACACAGTAAATACAAAACTATTTGAATTGCCAGCAAATTTGTTTTTGCTTCACTTCGGTAAAACAGTACAACCTAAAAATCGTGCCATTATGAATTTTATCAAGAAAATTACTAATTTAAAAAACGAAATCTTTTATAAATTAAAAAAAGAATTTTGATTATGCAAAATATGATTTATTTAACTACGACTTTCTGATAGGATTTTCATCGAGTAAAGTAGGTTCTCCGATTAAGTCGCCCTTTAAAGGATATTATCTTCTATAAAATGCCTCCTCTTATTTAAAATTTCAGCCCAATCGGAGTGGCTGACGAAAAGTTTTTTTTTTTGTGTAATTTAAGCTAAAAACATCATAATAATCATGATTTAAACATAAAAATTGAATCAAAAAAATTTTTTTTTTTATTTTTTTATTATTTTTAAAGCTTTTTAAGCAAAATGATTTGAACGAATGACGAATTCAATGATTTGTTCTTATTTTTGATTATACATCAGTAATAACTTTTTTATAAATTTAAAAATTATATCAAACATCAATTATGATTATTGATATATTATTAAAATCAATGAGAAAATCATTGGATTGGTGTAAGAAACTTTAAAACATGAAAAAGCTAAAATTACACAAAAAAAAACTTTTCGTCAGGCACTCCGATTGGGCTGAAATTTTAAATAAGAGGAGGTATTTTATAGTAGATAATGTCCTATTAAGGGCGACTTAATCGGAGAACCTACTTTACTCGATGAAAATCCTATCAGAAAGTCGTAGTTAAGTAATAAACTCCCAATGGTGTATTGGCTAACGTAATATTATTGGCCTTTTTACGTCTCAAATATTTCAAATGACTCTCATTTTGTCTGACTGTGCTCCATAATTTTCAACCACTTAAACTTATGTTTAGATTGGACATTGAAATTTAAAAAAGGACATTATAATACGCGACAAAGAAATGAAAAAGTACATCGAAATTTTCCATGGTTATGAATTAAGCAAATCAATGTATATATTACTATAATGAAATTAATATTTAATACATGTAATTTATTTACACGGAGAAGGTCACGATAACGTATTACATACACCTACTATAGTAGTGATAATATTTTTATCTATGGTATTTTAGATTCAAAAGTATTACATATATCGGGTTAATAGTCTTTTATAAGCAAGTCAGTGATTAATCATTTTAAAAACATTTTATAAGAATATACTCTGCGGTATGATTAGAAAGTTTTAAGAGTTTTTCCTTTTAACCTTTGTTGAACATGTTCTTATACCATTTGAACAGTGATTTATAAAAATTTACAGAAAATAAATCGAAAATGCCATTAACCAAATTGAAAAAACCTATTTAGCGTAAAATTATAAATGAGCAAATGTAAGTAGAGGTAGACCATAAATAATTTCTTAATAAGCTGTGTTGAGCATTATTTAATAATATACTATTAATTTAAGTAATAGATTAATTTTTTATTTTAATGATTATATTATATAAGGGTTGTTCATTTCAGTGTGCTATTGATGACTGGTGTTAATCAACTAATATTAAACATTATTTATTTAATAAAAATAAAAAAAGAAAATGTATTGTAAATAAAAAATTAACTGATTTAAAAATTAATTTTTTTGTGTGTTTTTATTTGAGAATGCTGATTTTTTTGGGCTTCACTAGATTTTTTGTACATTCTCTTTATTAATAAACTTTTATATTAGGTCAAATCTATAAAATGGAAAAGTGCCGCCACAGCCTTCTTTAGACATCGCATGGTTTTATCTATAACTATTATCGTATTTTGAATCGCCGATGTGTTCGCGTAAAAAAATAATTCCAAAAAAAATATATATCTCTGAAATCCCTATAGCAACTCTGTCGAATACACAAAAACCCTAAGAAGAAAAAGATTTTTTTATACACATGAATTCCCATATTAGAATTTGGATACATCGACGATAAAACATAATTTTTCTATAAATTACTAAGCTGCTTAGTAGCGTAGCTAGCACTTTGAAAGGATGATGCAAAATCAAAATAGTTACTCTCCTCCAAAAAAATAAGTTTTATTTTTTTTTTCTGAAAACTGATTTAGAAATCAAACTGGCGAGCTTACAAGCCGCCAAATCATCGATTATCCTGTCAAAATATTTTTTTCAAACTTAGTATTTTTTTTTCACTCAGTAAAGCAAGGTTACGCAATTTTTCTTGTCGCATTGATTTCAAGAACCAAAAATTTTCCTTTAAAACTTGTGTATTCAAAACATTTTAAAATTAAAACTCGCGTAACTTTTTTAATTGAACTCCAATAGAACTGTAACTTTATGACTTTGTCAGAATTAAAAATTAAAATCTGAAAGTTGTACAATTTGACAGTTGATACTTATAAAAATTTTGTTATTAATCGGAAAATTGTAAAAGTTTCAGATTTAAGTTTTGTTTTATTTTTTTGAGTTCACTTTTAGTAAACTTGTAATTTTTGAACTTCAGGTGGAAAGAGAATTTCATTAGATTTTGGACTGTAATTTTTATTTTTAGTGCATTTCGTAAGAAAAAATGTTAGTGCATTTCGTAAGAAAAAATGTTAGTGCATTTCGTAAGAAAAAATGCACTATTACAGACGGTTAGTCCGCCGTCACTCCGTAAGTCTGTCCGATCCACGCATAACTCCGGAATGGTCCATCGGAGTTAGGTCGGGTTTTTTTATTAGACAGAGGAGGTCTTAAGGATGATTTTAAACTCATTAGTTTTGAGATTGGGCTCATGGATTGGGCTCCAGAGCCTCCAGAGCCTGAAATCGGTAAAAATACGTTTTGGTCTATAACAACGGAATGGTTTATCGGATCAGGGTCGGGTTTCTTTTGTTCAATAAAGGAGCTCATTTGGATGAAATTTAACTCATTAGCTTTGAGATTGAGTGCATGTATTGGGCTCCAGAGCCTGAAAACGGTCAAAAGCCCAAAATTTCCCAAAATCGACGATTTTTCCAAAATGATATATTTTTATAACGGTTTTTTGTTACTATCATTTACAAAAACTTTTCGATTAAAATATTTATAATTATTCATATATATTTTATTTAAAACGTAATTTTATTCAATGAATCGAGTCCCATCGAAATGCACTTTTCTAAACCGCCCAGTGGTTAGGAGTTCTAATTTTTTATTTTTTAGTGTTGATTAAGATCCGTAACACTCAAAATTAAGCAATACATAAAGAACATTCCTTTAAGAGATGTATGTGAATGAATGAATGTCCTGTATGAGAAATTTTTTTCCTGTACGACTTAGATATTGGGTGGCTTAGGCAAAGTTGTTCAGAATCATGAGAAGAAAATTTTGACATACAAATTTTGGAAATTCCCACCAGGTCACCCTATTTTTTTTGTATGGACACCCTATATTTTTTTGATCCCACGTTGAATAGGAACATTAGTCAAGAATATCAAATCGGTCTATCATGAACCGTTCAGAAACTACAGAGGTTCCAAAAAAAAGGAGTGAATACTATAGAAAGCTTTTAAAAAACTATGGAAAAAAAATCAGAATTTAGGGTTGGTCCATGAAAACGAAACTTACGAGTTTTTTCTTTGGTTTCGGATCCAAAACATTCCATATAAAGTAAAAATCGAAACCACAGAAATGTTGTGAAAAAAAAATAATTTGTCTAAGTCTAGATAATTAAAAGAAAAATATATATAAATTATTCAATAAGTCAATTTGTAAGAAAAAGAAATATACAATAAGTTTTTATTTATCAGAATAAATATATACAAAATTAATATCACAGATAACATCAACCTTGTTCTCTAGTTTCACAAAGCTTCTTCAACAATATTTAAAGAATTTACATGAGTATTGTAAATTGATAAAAAAAAAGGTAAATTGATTTTTATAGAAAAAGAAGTAGATGCTTGTTTTGGATGTCCTTCTCCCTGGTCCTTGGTTGGCAGGTTTTTTTTAGTTTAGGCATTCCATGATTTTTGGTATATGAAACGATACATTTTTGGAACTAATTAAAGCCAAAGCGCCAAAAGTGTTCAATGAGTTTAAAATTTGTCTCACCTATGTGGCCAGACTATTGTCTGATGTAGATAATTTAGTCCTCTATATTGGTGAAGAAGTATTTGGTTAACAATCTGTAGACAAATTCATGTACCATTTCTATTTCTACTTGTTTATGGATTTGTTCGGTTGGGGTGTGCGATGGAAGTTGATGTATCATTTTCAAAATTTTGTTGTTGTTGTTGTTTGTTGGTTCCATCTTTCGATGATATTTCAACTTATATTACACTGGCAGGTATGATCATAAAAAATTAAAGTTTTCTTTCACATAAATTATTGCTATTTTTTTGAATTTTTCGACAGTATCACAGTTTATATCACAATTTCTTTTCATTTGATTATAGAGTCTTATGCCTTTATACCATACAGAGTCTTGTTCCGCAAAGGATATATCACAGTTAGGTCTTAAATTATCACAGTTTCTTAAATTGTACGGTTGAACATTTCCGATTTTTACAATATTTACTGACAAGTATCCAGGGAGGAGATTTTTTGTTGCTTTAAAAATAAATACTAATACGTTAAAATATATCCTTTGTCTTACACTTAATAATTCAGTTTCATCGAGCATGTCCTTAATCCTAGTATACCTATTTCCATATGTGATAATTCTTAACGCTCTATTTTGTACTGTTTGAAGCATTCTTAGTTCTCTGTCATTGTTTAAAAATAATATAGTACTGCAATAATCAATTATAGATCCTATCCTGTTTTGAATTCGTTGGAGTCTTATCTTGTGTGTTTTTACCATGTTGTGGCAAACCACGCTACCATATGTGTAAATGGGCCTTAGGGCTAATTTATATATAAGAGTTCTGTTTTTTAGTTCTAGTGAGGATCTTCTATTAATTAGTGGGTACAGCAGTCTAATCGCATTTATTGTTTTATTAATGATGAATTCTGTGTTTTGTTTAAATGTCAGATGACGATCAAAAATTACTCCTTGGTGGTATTTGGTAGTGTTTTCCTATTGGATTTCGGTGTTGTTGAATGTGAAGGGGCCATGTGGTATTTCTTTCATTCTTCTTCTTGTTTTTAAAAATACATTGTTTTTTTCGTTATTTAGAACTATTTTCCAAAAGTAACTGTTGAAAAGAGGCCACTGGATGCTACTGCCGTATCGTCTGCGAAAAAAGCTACTAAACAGGTGTCAGAATGTGGAGCATCGTAAGTATAGATATTATAGAGGGCCGGCGAGAATAGAGCAAAAATTATGCATTTAACAGTGGAAAATTTGTTATTGACTTTAACTTGAAATGTTCTATTGTGAAGGAGTGATGCAATGATATGTATGTTACAGTTTCATAAATTGGAGAAAAAAAAAATATAAAATATACAATAAGTCAAAAAAAGTAAAAAAAAAATACAAATAGTCAAATAAAAATTAAAAACGTGAATTTTTCGTTTCTGAATTTGTTGCAAGTTTTTTTTACAACTGGGGAGAAATATAAATAAAATTACCGATGCCTTTATTTTTTGCTATAAATTTGTACACTGGTTCATCATGTCATTCTAATCATCAGTGCAAAAAGATTTTTTTCCGTACACACATTCTCGAGATATCACGTTTGAAATTTCGCGAGTGGCGCGATGGGCCATTTTTTGACTTGTGATATATCGCGAACTACAAAACGTAGAAAAAATTCTAAATATGTTTTGGAAAGGTCTGATATCTTTACTAACTTTTTGAAATAGTTATCAAATTCATAATAAAATTTCAATTTAAAACTCTATTTTTCCAATTTCTGGTAGTGGGACGGGTTCGATTTTTAATTTTTTGTAGCTTTTTTATTCAACAATAGATTTATTTTGGTTTTGGTTCGTGCAACCAAGAGATTTTAAAGTTTTAGAGCCTAAAACAGCGATTTAATTAAAAATTTTTATAAAAAAAGAGATTTGTATGATACGTACCAAACACGCGTAACGTAGGACACCTAAATGAATCATCAAAAGTATGGATATTCTTGTTTTTGTATGGAAAAGTCACCATCAGAACTTTTTTAATGAAAAATTGTAATTAAATTGCTCTAAATCTTTAAAAACTCTTGGTTGCACAAACCAAAATAAATCTATTGCTGAATATAAAATCTATAGAATTTCAAAGTGCGATATTTCGAAAACGTGTGTACGAAAAAGGTTTTTTCTGCAGGGATGCTTAAAATGACACGAAGAACCAGTGTACAAATTTATATCAAAAAATAAAGGCATCGAAATTTTTATGTATATTTCTCCCCAACTGTTAAGTAAAACAACCAATATTAAAGTAACTAATTCTACACAAAATGCTTTTCGAAGGTCAAAACTGACTTCAATTAAAGGTCATTCAGCAAATAATGTATAAAATATAACAAAAAGATATGTTTCAATAGATCCTTTATGTAGTTGTTTTTATATATATTGCTCTTTAAATTTAAGTAGCGCTCAAACCACTCTTCTTTGAAGCATCACTAAGAAATACTTGATTTTTTGCAACGAAAAGATTTTTTGTTGCTAAAAAACCTTATATTTCGATGAAGACAAATGGTAGAGCCTTCATCTTGGACTTAAAAGTTCACTAGTATATTCAGTTGAAAAAGATCAAAACTGAAGATTCTAAATAAGAAAATACACCTGGAACAGAGCTGAAAGCAAATGAATTTGTATACAAACAACATATAAATATTTTAAATAAGCTAAAAACCAAAAAGCATTATGATGTGATAAAATATTATTGAAAAATATTGAATTGTTTGAAAAATACCAATGGTACTGATTTGAAATTTTTTATATCGTTAACGTCCAGCGTTGCGTTTTCGCGTTTTCGTTTTCGTCCAGGGGCAAAATTAAAAATACGTTATTTTCTAATAATCAGAGAGAATGACAGTGACATACACATTTAACTTAATCAAAATTGAGGTTTATATGGGAGCAAGTTGACAAGAAAGAGAGAGACACGCAATGAAAGTAACGTAAAAATTGCAGTTCATTAAATATGAGATCATTTAAATAAGACCAACAACACAAAAGAAAAACATTTTTAAAAGAAATGTAAAATGGAAATGGCAAAATCTTGAGAATCCTAAATCAAAATATGTCTTAAAAAATATAAAAAAAATATATATGTTCTACATAAATTCATCATTATTCACATAGAAGGTCTAAGTCTCCTATACAATATAATGGATCTACCGTGCATCCTTATAGACGTACGTGAAAATTTCGTACACCAAAATTTTCTGCTCAGGAAATTGAACAACTTTTATGTGGGACATATACATTAATTTTTAACATAGTTACAGCCATAGATGATGTTCAAAATGGACTTCACATATGTTCTACTAGTGATTCCAAAATAATTGGTTTTTCGAAAAAACCAATTACCTATTATTTTCAATTATTGAAAAACCAATTATCAATGAATTGTTTTTTTTAAAGATAATTTTTAACTTTTCCTCAATTTTATTTATTTTTTATCTTATTTCTTACAATTTTTTTACTATTTTGTTTAAAATTTTAAAAATACCAAAGCGTTTAATGTTCGCTTAATCTATTGGTGCAAAAAGTAGAACACACAGAAAAAACCGGATCGCTAGCGGTGGATGTTGGCTGTATTGTTAACAAGCTTAATTAAAAATATATTAAAATTCTCAAATCAACACTATAGATAAATTTACTCTTCTCTTATGAGTAAATTGTTTTTAATTTCAAAAAAAACTAGTAGTTACAATATCTAGATTTTTTTATAAAAGTACTTTTGGAGTTTCTGAACTAAAAAAAACGCTTCTTAACTGCTTTTAAGTTGACCTGGAACCTTGTAAGAATAAGAATTACTTAAAATTGAAATTTCTTGGAAAAAAATTGTTTTTCTTATTGGTTTACCAAAGCGTGCCCTTGCATTACAAATTATAAGCATCGTATTGTGTAAGGATCATAAAAGATAAAGAACGATTCATATAGTGAACAGTGCTGTTTTTGGTAAACAACGAAATATTTGCATATATTTTTAGTATTAAATATTATAAAAATTCTTTAAAAATTTATAAAAAAATTTTTTTTTTAATATTTTTATAATTGGTTTTTGGCCAAAAAAAAACCAATTACCAATTAGTTAAATAATTGGTTGAAATCACTATGTTCTACATGAATTACAAAAAGGGTTAGGTGTGTCGAAAATGTTCATTATCACTCTTTGCACTTGGCTTTGATTTAATTTTGATGTAAATATTTGAATATTATTCGAAACGGCGAATATATCATTCAAATAAACCTTTAAATAAGTCTTTCCATTCATACATTCATTTGTTTTTTTTTTTATTTTCCTAATCATTTATATTTCACCTGGTTCAGCGCGAAAAAAATTGGGTTCATTGTGAGGTACACTACTGTGAACCCACAAGTACAAGTGCATATTACTGAACCTATAGAACATTAAACCTACCAAGATACTTAATAGTGTTAATCAAAAATTTTATCACTGTTTTCGTTAATTTCATACACTTACAAATTACGACGATTTTTTTTTTTGATTTCCAATGGAATCTTTCCATTATGCTTCTCTTTATATTTTGTAAAATCTTTTATAGTAACTTTGTATTCAGAAATGGAGATTAACCGTGAGTACTAATATATGTTTTTCATACAAAATATTTTATTATCAATATAAAGTTAATATTAAAACACTGCGTTTACTTTATTTCTGCGCAACTCACGAACACATTCTCTCAATATTTATTTGAGATTCTCCATCATCACACTTTCTCAAATACACAAAATTTCAGTAGTTGGTATTATCTGATTATTTAAAGAAAGACAAGAAAATAATACTTCTTTTAATTTAAACAAAAACTGTCCTAATAATAAGCCAATTCGAAATACAAAAAAGGGATTTGAGACAAATATATTAAGATATTTGCAATACCATAAATGTTTTTCATAGTTTTATTTCTCACTTGCATACAATCTTGAAAATCACTTGAAACACAATTTACTACAACATAATAAAAGTTTTGAATAAAAAAATATATTCAAACAAATTGAATAACAAAAGTTCAAACATCAAATTTGAATGAGATTTAAAATGTATACTATAAAGAACGAAAAATAATATGTTTCTCAAAATAAAATAACTACAGAGGTTAATAAAAAGATTAAGAGAAGGTCATATATTAAATAAAAAATGTATGTATTATTATTTTATTTAACATAAACATTCAATACAATTTAATCAACTTAAATTAATTTTTAAATAATTGATTATTACTTGATATCAAATTTTCTTAAAAAAATTATGGTTAATAAGAAATCAAGCTCAAATCGAGCTCAAACTCTACTCTGCTAAAAATAATGTAGTAGGAATCTAAACTTTGTATTAAATTTGACTATAAATTTTACTACAATTTTTGTATTATATTTTACGACAAAACTAGTATCAGTTCATATTTGTATGATGCTTAAGTTTGATAATACAACTATTTTTATATTCACATCTGGTTTTTGGAAAAAAAGGATTTTGACAAGGAATTGCTTAAATTTGAGTATAAAAATCGATTGATTTTTTTTTCAAGATTTTTCTTGGTCGTATAAATTTTTGAATATATATTTATAAAATAATAATTTTTGCTTTGAAAACTTACATGTATTACACGGAACAACAAATATCCTTTTAGGATCTTACACAATTAATCATGAACTTTGGCGTTTACAGAATGTGTGTATCGGATTTAGTTTTTTTTAATAATTTTTTTTTATATTAATATTTTTGTAAAAATATTGATTACACTGTCGATTATAACATAAATAAATAAATCAAAATAAATAATAAATAATAAATTAACATAAATAAATAGAAATAATAAAAACAAAATAACTTAACATTATTTTTATTTTTTTAAAATATTTTTTACAATGTATATATTGTGTTCGCTCCTTTTATTTGGAACCTCTGTAGCGTCCGAACGATTCATTTGAGACCCATAGTATATTCTAGAAGTGTTTATGGATCATAAAAATACAGGGTGACCAAATAGAATTTTCCGGGAAAATTGAAAATTTTCATGCCAACATTTTCTTCTCGTGAATCTAAACAACTTTGCCGAAGACAAATAAAATTCGAAAAGGAAAAATTTTTCTCATACAATACAAATTTTCATTCACTTGATATAAATCAAAGGAATGTTCTTTATGGTTTTGAGTGTTAGAAACAGCGATGTCACGTAAAATTCTGGGGTACCGGTTCGCTAATTTTGTAGTCACTGTTTTCCAGTGGGTATTAATCCATTATCCGCCGCTGGTGGATTTTTCGACCAGTATTTTGTAGCCGGATTTCTCCTAGAAGTTTTCAGAATATTTTCTTCAAATTTAAAATATACATAATTAGACATGTTTAGAAGATGTCGGGCCAGTTATTTTGATTTTTTTGATTACAGTAAAAATTCTAATCAGCGATAACTACTCAACAAGGACATATTCTCAATAAGGACATTTCAAAATTGTCTGTTATAATGTTCAATTTTTTTTACTTTCATATTTTGGGAATAATTTGTAACAAAACATTATCTATTTCATGAGAAATTTTTATTCTTTTCCTTTGAAAATAATTTTTGAATTTATGCGTTACTAATTTGTAAAAAAAAAATCAAATAAATGCCCTAATGAGCTTTCTAAGGAACTATATTCTTTTTCGCGTATAACTATGTCAAAAATGAATTCCAAAGGCCCATGAATGACTTCCAAAGACTTATTACTAGAATTTCCATTCTCTGAATTTAACTCAAACGATGTATCATCATTAAAATATTATTAATATCACTTTCTGTTAGTTTATCAAGGCTTTCCTGACATTCTTAGTCATTAAATTATTCGAATTCCTGTAAAATCCCACTATTCCTTCTCATAATGTCGAATTCCGGTATTCCCTCTTAAAGATTTTTCTACTAATTTACGATTATCAAGAAAGATAACTCATTTCATGATCCAGATATTCAAAAATTTTCATTTGTATCCATTTTCAGATTTATTTCAATAGAAATAATTTACTCTTCACTGAAAAAACAATTCAAATTTGAGTTATTTTGAATATATGTGTATTTAAATTCAATAATGTTCCGTTTTTTGTTTAAATTTATCGCATAAGTTAAAAAGTCGGGTGCAATTTTATTGTTTTGTTACCATACAAAGCATGTCCTTGTTGAGAATATTTATTCTCAGCAAGAGACAGATATTTGAAAATTTCGTATCCTTGATTGGAATTTTTACTGTATTATAAGAAATTTAATAGCAGAAATAAGATGAAAAGTCATGTAATTTTTTTTATCTCCGTACGTTATTCTGTGATGTTATACGGCACTTTCAACCGGCTCTCCTGTAAAATTTTTATCCGTTTTCCGTTTTAAGTTGAAAACATAAGAATATGCATGAATTCTTACGACTACGTTTTTAGCAGAGTATTCGCTTAAATAATAATTCTATACGTAAATTTTTCCCTATAACGAAATCAATCTATAACGAAACTACTGTATAACAAACTCCCCGATAACGAACAAAAAATTCATTACATAGGGAATTCAAACAAAAATGACTACAAAAACTATTTAATTTAATATATAAGCTGTTTTGTATTTCGTTAAATGGAAAAATGTACGTATATTTAGGACGCAAAACACTAATGTTTACGAAATAAATCGTCTAAAATAAATTACAAATTTAACAAAGTAATTTTATATACAGTACGATCAAAATAACTCCGTTTGTGCTACCATTCATTTCCAATTAGTAACTTTTTGTTTACATTGATTGGTTCCAAAATTTTTCAATCCTGATTATTTTGAATTCACCGTTTTAAAAAAGAGCATCGTTTATTAATACATTTTTTTAATCCTCTTCTCAACGATATAGATTGCTTGGATTGCTTTTAGAAAGTTTGAGCAATTTTCTCCAGACATTTTTTGAAGGAATGTTTTCTTCTTCTTTTCAGGGATCAAAGTTTTTCTAAAAAACTTTTAAAACCGGCTTATAATTTTTTTTTAAATGGTTACATGGTGCAATGTTTTGCATTTCAACATACTTCTATGGGCAGATATTTACTCTCTAATATGATAAGATAAAACAAGTATGCAATGTGTACAAGTTTTAACATGCATAGAAGTATTATTAAAATATTATTATACTGATTATTAACTCAAAGAAATAACAAAGATTAACTCAGTAATATCAAAGGTTTTGAAGTGATTGAGTGTGAAAATGTAAGAAAAAATTTGTTTCAGATTTAACAAAATCTCTCAAAAAAATAATTTAAATTATTTAAAACATTTTAAACTTTATTCAGATAAATTTTTTTTAACATATAAGATAGTATTACAGAGACTTGACTTAATCTAAGTCATTACTAGAGTTCAAACAAATTAATTAAATACTAATCCGTTTCTTAACATTTGAAGACTTTTGGCAACCATTTAATTTTACATTGTACATATTTTGGAAAATAAAAAAAAAATATTTACACATTCCATCCTTTAGCACATATTTTGTTTTTAAAATATACTTTTAATAGCATTTTTGACATCTCTTTATCATGGATAAGAAGATTAACCGTTCAAATTCTATGCGGTCTGGAAGAAAATAGCGTAAATTCAATATGTTTTTTATTTGGCTTAAAAAAAAAATTTTTGTTCAAATATATAATTACAAAAAATACAATATTTATTCATACAGTCAAAATTCCATACTTGATAGAGTATCTTAATTAATATACTTCCTTAATTGGTTTTTGAAAAAAATAATCGTTTAATATTACTTTTCCACTATGTTTGTGATAAACTGTTAAAAAAAATTAGTTTAAAAATTAAATTAAGGACTTCAGAAGACCTATTTGACATAGTAGAATAAACAAAAATATTTATGTTGAGCTCCATAAATTAACTATCATTAAAACTTTCTTTTCATGAATAAATAAATTGAACTGAGAATTATAGAGAACGTAGAAAAGAGCTCATTCAAAGAAATTATAGTGTTTTTTTTTTGCTGCAAATTATGAAATTAATATTGAAATAAGCAAAGCAATAATGATTAATAGAATTATTGTACAGAAAACTAGGTGTTTAATTAAATTAGGGTTAAATATTGCTGAATTTGTATTTTTTTGCAATTGATTAATTGCATATTTTTACATTAAAAATCGACTTAAAGTAATTTTTGTCGTTTGTTTACAAATCAAAAATTTCTTCTCATAATTCTGAACAACTCTGCCTAAGACACCCCATATCTAAATTGTAAATTGTGTTTTTTTCATACAACATAAACATACTTTAGCCCAATTATTAAGGCCCAATTTTTTCATCCAAAACCTAGAAAAACTATAAACAAATACTTTCCAAATAAAAATGATAAAATCTTATTTATCTAATTCGTCATTAATTGTATGCCAAAATTTATAAACTAAATAAATGAATTATTATTATAAGTTACATATTGTATAATATTTAACAGAGCAACCAAATGAAAGAAAATTAAATTACTTACCAAAATAAAAATTTAAAACGTGATCGTGAACGATATATACGAGCGCATTTCTATGTACAGAATTCGCCAATTGGGCGGCCATTAATCCATCATTTTGAATTTTTGAAAACTGCGCTCTTTTTAAAATCCGCTATTTTGAATTTTTGAGAACTGCGCACTTTTTTAAAACTGCGCACTTTTTGAGAATTGCGCACTTGGGTTAATTTTGGGTTAATTCACCATTTTGATTCAATGATTGGCTAAATTTTTTCAATGATTGGCGACATTTTTCAATGATTGGTGACATTTTCCAATGATTGGCTACATTTTTTCAATGATTGGCGACATTTTTTCAATGATTGGCGACATAGTCGGCCATTTTGAAATTGACACAGACGGACACCATCACCGCGCACAATACCTGAATTTCAAGAAATGCGCTAAAAAGATTGTCTCCGAAAGAAATTCCTTCATTCTATATGGAAAATTAATAATGAATAAAATTTTTTTCTTGAACTAAAATTGACTTCCAAAATCGCTTGATTAAAAAATAACTGCTTGAATCCTTCAAGAGTTAACAGTGTTTTTGATTAAGTTGTGTATGATGATCTGCAAATCACAGTGACAATTAATGAAAATCAGTAATTTGTGCAGGAAAAAGTTTGTATTACATAACAAAAAGTAGGTTATCGTCTGAGACGTGATCAGGGAGTCGATCGAAACCAATGTCATAATAAGAGAATTAAAATTCTGTTGCCGTAGTTGTCAGTGTAATTATTTGTAAAATCGTCATTCATCAAGTTTTCTTTCATTGTAATGAAATTCTTTTTGGTTTTTTTATGTGAAAAAACGACACTTTTCTTGTAAAATAATACATTTTACGGCTAATTTTGTCATTTAAAGAGTTCGTAGTGGCAAATTTTTGGAAAGCTTAGACATGTTTTTTTTTGAATGTTATATTTGCAATGTTTTGGTTCTATTTCTAGCCTTGGTCCTAGATCAATCAAATTGGAAAAATATTTTGATGAAGTCAAAACTCCAAACTTATTTATTAAAATTTAAAAAATGGGAAATTCTAACCAATGGGCGGTTTAGAAAAGTGCATTTCAATGGGACTCGTTTCATTGGGTATAATTAACTTTTAATATTTATAATTATAAATTAATACATGGCCGAATGTTTCAAAAATTTTCAAAAAGTCGTCTTTTTTTTTAAAAAATGGCGGTTTAAAAAAATTTGAATTTTTGCAAAACTACAGTCAAAATTCCATAATTGATACGGGTAGACGATTCATAAATGTATCGATTAAAGAAATTTAATTCTTTGATTGGTACTGTAAACAAAAACAAAAAATTACTTCAAGCCGATTTTTAATGTAAAAAAATGCAATTAATGAATTGAAAAAAAATATGAAAGAACAAATTCAGCAATATTTAACTCTAAATTTATTAAACACCTAGTTTTTTGTACAATAATTCTATTAATCATTATTGCTTTGCTTTTTCAATATTAATTTCATAATTTGCAGCAAAAGAAACACTATAATTTCTTCTTTCAATTCAATTTATTTATTCATGAAAAGAAAGTTTTAATAATTGTTTTTAAAAATATGTTTAGTTTTTATAAATTTTAATTTTATTTTGAAAAATTTACAAAACCATCCGTATTTGAAAAGTATTGTTTATTCTAATATGTCAAATAGGTCTTCTGAAGTCTTCAATTTACTTTTTAATTAAAGTTTTTATTTTAAAAACAATTTTTTTTAACAGTTTACCACAAACATTTTTTCAAAAACCAATTAAAGAAATGTATTAATTAAGATACTGTATCAATTGTGGAATTTGGACTGTTACCGCCTTTTTGAAAATAATTGTCATTTTGAAAATAACCGCCATTTTGAAAATAACCGCCATTTTGAAAATTTCCACCATTTTGAAAATTTCCACCATTTTGAAAATTGGCGCCATTTTGAAAAAAAATATTTGAAAAAATCGAACATTTTGGGTTTTTGACTGATTTCAGGCTTTGGAGCCTAATTATAGAGCCCAATCTTTTTATCTTATCTCAGAGTCAATTCATTTTAGTAAACTTCTCCATCCAATAAAACAAATTATAAATTTTTTGAGTTATAAATCATCTTTATGACCTCTTCTATCTAATAAAAAAAAAACTGGATCTCGCTCCGATGGACCATTCCAGAGTTATGGAAGGTACAGAATTACGGATTTACGGCAAACAAACCGTGTGTAATATTGCATTTTTTCTTACGACATGCACTAAAAACAAAATGTGCTAGCGACAAACTGTAAACGGGAAAATGGAAGGTTTAAGAAGAATCAAATCTCAAAAGGATTTTCCATCAGGATGACATGACCCACGTGGTATTTGCCAGTGTTATCGATCGTATGGAACTTCTTGTACCATGAAAATTTTTATTGTACGATTTTTTTAGGATTTGCTTGGGATTTTTTGAGTTCACTTCATTCATTTGGTTCATTTTTGATTTAGAACAACTTCAGATGAAAAGGGAATTTCAAAAGATTTTGGACTGATATTTTCTAAATTTTTGAATATTAGTTAAAATTGCTCAAGAATAAGGAATATATAAAGCACTAAGACAATGAAAATGTTTGAGTTATATGAATAAAAAGACCCTGTTCGATTTAATTAACACCTTCTGGAAAGTTGCTTAACTCATTAACCGTGTTTTAAACAAAAAGTTTTTCTACGATTTATTCTTTAGGTTAAAATTAAGACTTTTTTTTCGGTGAAAATTTTAGATTTCATCGTTTCATATAAAAATTTTACAGGAGAGCCAAAAAAAAATACGCATAAGTGCTACACAAATACATACAGAAACATTGTACGAGAGAGAAAAAAATGCGACTTGCCTTAAAAGTTTAATTCTTTTTTCTTTTTAGTTTAAGGTTAAAATTCAAAAACGATTAAACGGTTTGCTATAAAATATCTTAAATTAAGACTTTAAACAAGATTTACAAAGAAATTTTTTGATTTGAACGAGAAAAGGGATCTAATGTAGGTGTTGCGTAAAGGCAACAGTCGCGGTTAATGAGTTAAAATGATAAGGTAAAACGTTTGGCAGTAAAATAATTTTTATTTGCCCGGTAAATTTTCTGAAAATTATACTTTTAATCCTTTAACATTTTCATATGAGCTCAAATTTAGAACATTATAAGGGTGATAAAGTCAGATGATCCGTTTGGGCGATAGGGGAACTGGAAGAACTAAGAAGCGCGAATACAATAGAGAACTTGTAAAAAGATGTAATTTATCATAGTTATAGTATATAGATCGAAATATCGAGTCAAACATATTTCGCCATTTAATTAGTGTTGATTATAAATAAAAATATAGGATCATTTAAAAATTTAAGTTCAAATTTTTAGTTTCTAAATCAGAAATATAAAGATGGAAGAACATTCAGAAGCTCCAGTAGATCCTGGATTTGGATCAAGAGGATATACTGAACAGGATTACGAAGGTATCTTTATTTTTATTTATTTAAAAATTTCAATATATTTTCTTCATTTTGATAGGACACCGAGCTCACACTATGTTTTTCGATGTTCATGTACCAAATAGACGATCACATCGTCGTCATAAAGTATCTCAAAGACAGACGTCTGGAAAAGGAGTTAGTGACATGGAGAAACAAAGTAATATGTTTAAGATTATTTCAAAATCATCGTCTCTCGCAATCAATTCTTTCACACGAAAACGATAAATAAATGACGAACTTTCAAAATTTATCGTATTAAATTGCTGTAAAAATTAATTTCATTGTTTACAGAAAATAACTACCCCATATTTATACAGTCATAACATACATCTGTATGTACATCTGTAATTCAATTTCCGAAGTTTACAAACTTTACAGATCGAAGCGTTTTCACTAATTATTGTAAATTAGCTTATCGTTCGATATCTTGGGAAAATCACTATTAATATTTTAATTGAATTTCTTGACAATAACTCCTACTTCATGCATGGTATAATTCCTTATAATTTACGTACAGAGCGCGTTATAATTTTTCCGCTATCTATACACATACATAAATTATAAGGAGTCATACCATGCATAAAACGCGCCTTTTTCACTCTTCTGTGATTCAATCCTAAAAGAGAAAGAATCCATATTCCATTTTATTTATTTTACTTTTACCTCGCTTCAGCGACAGGATCTGGCACATTGCATTTTTGATTAATTACACTTTTCTACAAATTGGCGAAAATCGAGCGGCACAGCGGCCACTATTATTTTCAAAAACTGTGGTCAAAATGTGATCGAACGAGGTCTGATAGAGATTTGCAGCACGTCACAGACGGTAGTTATCGAGATTCGGATTTCGAAGAAATTTAAGCTATTTTAGTGCACTTGGAGATTTTTATATTTTTTTTTGCTTATTTTTTTAGGTTTTTTTGATTTTATCGTTAATAACAAACAATTATTAGAAGATTTTTTAATTGAAGCTTTTTCATTTTCGCAGAAAAACGTGAAAAATAAGGCCTTTCAATTTCATTTCCTAACTATTCAGTAATGCCTTATTTTACACTTTTTAGTTCGAAAGTGAAAAAAGTTCTTGGAACAAAATCTTCTTTTAATCGTTTAAATTACAAACATAAATAACAAACAATTCAATCATGGAAACCTAAAAAACACAAGAAATTTTTTTTTATAAACATCTCCAAGTGCACTAAAATAGCTTCAATTACTTAGAAATCCAACGCTTGATAACTACCGTCCCTGACGTGCTGTAGATCTCTATTAGGGCGCATTTGATCACATTTTGTCCACAGTTTTTGAAAATCATAGTGGCCGCTCTGCGGCTCGATTTTTGCCCATTTGTAGAATAGTGTTATATAATATATATGTATTAACTATGTTCTAAATGAGCTAGCGATTTCATATTCGGGATTCTTCAGCTTCCTAAAATCTTGTTTTCTATCAATTTTTGAAATAATTAATAACTTCTGTTTAGACAAACCTAATGACAGTCTATGAGTAATTCTAAACTATAAAAAATGTACAGGTTCTCCGCCTGCTCAAAAAGTTCAGTTTATTCTCGGAGATGAAATAGAAATTGATGGTGAATCTGTTGAAACACACCCCCTTTTTTCCGAAATGGAAGAACTTGTTAAAGATGGAGATGAAATTGAATGGAAGGAAACTGCTAGATGGGTCAAATTTGAAGAAGATGTCGAAGAAGGTATACATATTAAACAATATTATGATACTTGAATAGTAATTTGAAAAAATCATTTATATGAAAAGGTGGAAATCGGTGGTCAAAACCTCATGTAGCTACACTTTCATTACATTCGCTCTTTGAGCTTAGGAGCTATATAATGAATGGCTCTATCATGCTTGAAATGGAAGCAACAACTCTTGAGCAAGTGGTCGATTTAGTTTGTGAAAATATGGTTAACAATAATTTATTATCAAGTGATTTAAGAGAAAAGGTAAGAGACGCTTTATTAAAACGACACAGACATCAACATGAACAAGCTAGAAAAAACCACATGACAAAACTTCCATTAATAAGGTCATTAGCTGACATAGGAAAGAATCATTCCACAGCTAAAAGTAAGTTAAATTATTAAACAGCAAACTTTATTCACAAACATTGAAATCATATGTTTTACATTTTAAAACTTTTATTTTTTTAGAAATTATTATAATTATACATTATTAGGTTTTTTTCGTACTCCACCACAAACATCGGTCTCCTGTACTGTTCTTCCTAATGAAAGTGAACCGATTTTATCAATCAAGTTCAAGCAATCAAATATAGGATCAAAAGATAAAAGGGGGGTGTACTCATCTGTCCCTTCAGGTACCAATTAAAAAAGTTACCAACTGACCTAGAATATTTGAATTTATGAATTTACTTAATTTTATTAAAAGAAAATTAAGACAAAATGCGAAAAATAAAATAGTAAGTACTATAATATCGCAATTTTTTTATGCAGTGGCGGATTATCAAGTATGTTTAGGAAGTTTTAGTACCTATTGGCTTCATAATTTTCTAAACATTATCGTCAAATTATTAAAAAAATAACTGTTTGATTCAGAAAATACTTTGTTTAAGAATTTTATTCGAGTGGTGGACTGAAAACTACTACGCAAGACACAGTGATGTCCTGAGAAGGTGTTTTTATGGAATTTTCTTATGGAACATAAGATAACATAAGTTTGAAACTTTTATTTTTGAACCTTTTTTGGAACTATTCGAGTTTAAATTATATTTGCCTTGTGTTATATTCAGAAATTTCCTAAGAGGGGCTCGCATGAGAACCCCTTCTTAAAATTTCCACCAAGATAAGAAAAAATCTTTTGGTAATAGTTTGAATCATAGCCATATTTTATCCTTCTTATTCCAATTATTTCTTTTCTTGTTTCAATTATCAGACTACTTGACGTTTTTTAACCTCAATAATATAAAACTCAACTTTGAAAATTTCTTTTCGGTCAGTGTGAAATTTTGATATAATTGGCTAATTCTATGCATAGAAATGCGCTCGTGTATATCATTCACGACCACTACATTTTTTTTCATTTTGCTTTGTCAGGGTCTGAATGGCCGAAAACTGACTCTAAGATCCAAATTTTGATACTCCTTGTTGAGTTTTAAAAATTCCATTGTCTGAGGTAAAAGCAAGGCCATAAACACTGTAAAACTTCTCGTTTCCTCTTTATTATTTCATTAATTTAACTTACTCATAAAAAACTGTTAGATCTAATTGAGTTTTTATCACTAATTTGTTTTTATTTCTTAAGTATGATCACATTTTTCAATCGACATATTACATAATATACATGAAAATAAATAAAGATATAAATTCTTTGTAATTAAAGGCGATGATTCTCCAACACATTCCCACTCCATAGCGATGGCTATAATGGCTTTTCACACTCCAAATGCTGGCATATCATTTGGACCGGCTTTACCTATGTATGGTGATACTAGCTTATCCCATATGGATATTGATGATCATAAAGGTTATACAAAGTTAATGATATGCTTATAAATGTTCCTGAATGCATTTCCTTCTGAATTTTTTTAAGTTTTAGTTTCGTTAAATATCGAAAACTTTCTGCATTTAAATACAAAGAGAATTTAATTTTTAATGCACGCTCAAGTCTAATTGAATTGATCAAATTTGCGTACCCTGTTTTATATTTGGATATTTAAGTACTTATTTCTTTTAATAACAGTACTTAATTACAGTCAAGGCTCCATATAGTAAAAAATAAGCTGTACGTAATAATTCTATATAGTGACTAGTCAATACCTATAAAAACTGTAGATCCATAGAAATTATATAATTATTACGTACAACTTATTTTTTACTATATGGAGACTTGACTGTATAATGAGCTTTTATCAATTACTTGCATGTTTTAAATTGTAAATGATGCATATTTGTAATTAATTATCAGTTTTTGCCAGGCAAAGCCTATAGGTTAGATTAGGAGCTTCTCCAAATGCAATCCATAAGACTTTGCTGGTTCTATATTTTCTTACTATTAATTTATATAAATAAAATATACATAAAATTTTCATTAACCTTTTTCAAAGGTGAGTGTCTTGCAACAAGTCCAACTTCAATTTCGATGCAAAGAAATAGCAGCTCTGGAGATTTAGACGAAAAACATAAAACCAATATAAATTTTATGAGAAAAATTCCTCCTGGAGCAGAAGCCAGCAATATTTTAGTTGGTGAAGTTGAATTTCTCCAAAAAAGTATATCAGCTTTTGTTCGATTGAATAATGCTTACATATTAGGGGACCTAACTGAGGTTCCTGTACCAACACGGTTTGTATATTAAAATATATTAAAAATAGATGTCTAAACATAATATTCTTTTTATATTTAGTTTTATATTTTTATTACTTGGTCCACCTGGAAGTCAAAATAGTTTTCATGAGGTTGGACGTGCAATGGCAACTCTAATGAGTGATGAAGTTTTTCATGAAGTAGCCTACAGAGCGAAAAAACGAGAGCATTTAATTGCTGGTATAGACGAATTTTTAGATGCTGTAACAGTACTTCCACCTGGAGAATGGGGTGATTATGCGTCGTATATTCAATTTAATTAATATTTTAATTTTTAAAAAATCATAGATCCCTCAATTAGAATAGAGCCACCAGCTTCAGTTCCATCTCAAGACGTTCGTAAAAAACCCGATAAGCAAAATAAGAAAGAAGAAATAAGCGAAGAAGAGCATGAACAAAAACTAAGAGAAGAATCAGGTTTATCAAGAACTGGTATATTGTTTGGTAGGTTAAAATTAAGTTGCTATATTTTAAGCTTCAAATAACACCAGGGGCGGATTGGCAATTATTTTCGGCCCTGGCATTGGTGATTCAGACGGCCCAAATATTTTCCCTGAAGAGATTTTTTTTCTATTATAATGCTGATCAAATATGCTGAGTTTGAAATGGAAAAAATCTCCCATTATGTTTTTCAATTTTCTCCAATTTTGAAATATAAATTTTTTTTTCTTGTAAATTTTTGTGTTAATTTCATAAAAAACATTAGAAAACAGATACTGTTCATTTTGCAATATTACAGATATAAAACATTATGAGACTGATAAAGAATTTATTTTTTCAAACTTTAAATATTTTGTTCAAAATGCTTCGCAGCTCCGCTTTTAGATATAAAAGATTGTGAAAAGCAAAGCGAAATATTAAAAGTTGCATTGAAACATCAAATTTTCAAATTGATGCCGCCCAATAACTTTATATGAAAAGTCAATCAATTTTGATGCCAATTAACTTATTTTTAAATAAACTATTGAAAATCGTTGGATCAATATTCGATCATTTTTAAAGAATTTTTAATTTTTCATGAAATAATAACATGCATGCCGACATGGGAAATTAAATGCATTTTTTATATAATTTCTTCAAAGGTTTTTATACAGAAATGCGGAGCTGCGAAGCAGCGGAGCATTTGCAATCAGAATAATTTTATCTCTCTATCCTTTTATACCTATTATTTATCAGAATGATTTTTACAGAATTCATACAGAAATGCGGAGCTGCGAAGCAGCGGAGCATTTGTAATCAGAATGATTTTTTATCTCTCTATGCTTTTCATACAGAAATGCGGAGCTGCGAAGCAGCGGAGCATTTGTAATCAGAATGTTTTTTTTATCTCTCTATGCTTTTACATCTTCAAATATTCTGATATCAATTCAGGTATGAAAAAGTTGCAAGATATAAATAATTAATAATTAAAAATAA
>LN483416.1:459425-489323 GCA_900002565.1 Culicoides sonorensis
GGCCGAAAAATCAAAAACTTTTTAGAAAATTTTAAAAGTGGGCTGAATATTTATTTTTAACAATTTCTAGTGGATTTCGTTATAAAAACTCTTATAGATTGTTTGTATGTCGTCACTCTATGATCTTGGGATCATTATTCTAGAATGATAATCATGGCCGGCGAGAGCTTAACCGGGCCGGGTTAGTTATAAAGTTCTCGGGGCTTTAAAGTTTGATGATGTAAATTATTTTTATCTGTCTCTCTCTTTCATAATTATTTATACTTATGTTCTCAAGTGAACATGTCGACATAAATGTAGATCAACATTAACATGTCGACATGGAAAAAAAATAAAGCAAAATATTTTAGAAATTTGTATTGCTTCAAAGTTCAAAAGTTTATTTTATTGTTAATCTAATTGATTAATTATAATTAGGTTAATAATTTGATATCAAAATTTTTGAAGTTTATTTATCTCTCAAATTCTCTATCTTTTTATACTTGCAATCACAATAATTTTATCTCTCTATCCTTTTATACCTATTATTTATCTGAATGATTTTCACAGAATTCATACAGAAATGCGGAGCTGCGAAGCAGCGGAACATTTGTAATCAGAATGTTTTATTTATCTCTCTATGCTTTTACATCTTCAAATATTCTCTTATCAATTCAGGTATGAAAAAATTGCAAGATATAAAAGCAACTCTGCATTTAAGTATAAAAGGATAGAGAAATAAAAAAAATTTGATGTCAAATGCTCCGCTGCTTCGCAGCTCCGCATTTCTGTATGAATTCTGTGAAAATCATTCAGATAAATAATAGGTATAAAAGGATAGAGAGATAAAATTATTGTGATTGCAAGTATAAAAAGATAGAGAATTTGAGAGATAAATAAACTTCAAAAATTTTGATATCAAATTATTAACCTAATTATAATTAATCAATTAGATTAACAATAAAATAAACTTTTGAACTTTGAAGCAATACAAATTTCTAAAATATTTTGCTTTATTTTTTTCCATGTCAACATGTTAATGTTGATCTACATATATGTCGACATGTTCACTTGAGAACATAAGTATAAATAATTATGAAAGAGAGAGACAGATAAAAATAATTTACATCATCAAACTTTAAAGCACCGAGAACTTTATAACTAACCCGGCCCGGTTAAGCTCTCGCCGGAAATGATTATCATTCTAGAATAATGATCCCAAGATCATAGAGTGACGACATACAAACAATCTATAAGAGTTTTTATAACGAAATCCACTAGAAATTGTTAAAAATAAATATTCAGCCCACTTTTAAAATTTTCTAAAAAGTTTTTGATTTTTCGGCCCATTTTACGGCCCAAACCAAGACGGCCCTTCTGGCATTTGCCAGAATGCCCATATGGCCAATCCGCCACTGAATAACACTTATATACAAAATGCATATGGCCTATATTAAATGAAAAGGCAGGTCAAAAAAAAATTTTAGAAATCATCTAATTTAGCTCTTTTATCCGATAAAAACTAAGAAAAATGAATTTTCTTCTTTGGTCATAACTCTCTAACTGCACTCTTTGACCCCACAGGAGCCATTAAATGTTCAAAAAAGGCCCAAAAAGGCCAAACTAAAGATATATGTCTAACCCACTTCTACTATGCCTAGCAAAATCCCGCATGATCTCCCGCGAATTTTGAGGACTTATACATCATTTTTGGTCAATAATTGTTATAAAAAATTATTGATTGACAAAATCCAAATTTTCAGGGATATTTTACTCTAAAGTGGTAAAAACTAAGAAAAGATGCATTTAAGTTGGAAAATTCTCTTCCGTTTTCATATATTAGTGTTTTTTCTAGGCATGGCTCCTGTGGGATCAAAGAGTGGAGTTAGAGAGTTATGACCAAAGAAGAAAATTCATTTTTCTTAGTTTTCTATCGGATAAAAATTAATTAGACGATTTCTAAAAATTTTTTTTTTACCTGCCTTTTCACTTAAAATAGGCCATATGTTTGTTCGACCAAGTTCTTTCTATAAAAATAACATAAAACGAGAAAAAAAAGTTAACACGTGTTTCAGTGTTTTGCCATCATAGTATATTCAGTGGCAGATACAAGTCATTATCAGGCAAGGGTTGAATTGTTATTACATGATTTAATTTTTTTTAATAATGTCTCATATAATAAGGTAAATAGCGTCAGTCTGTAAAGATTTTAAACTTTGGAATTGTAAACTTCGTAAATCGATTTACAGATGCTTGACACGTTTGCTGATTGGTAAACTAAAGCCAGCAAAAATTATTGGCTTTGATGTCATTACATTAAAGTCCACAATATTGTAATTTTAAGGCTGTAAACAACAGCTTAATCTGATTGATTTAAAAATTAAAAATTGACTTATTCATGTAAAAATTATTTCAACCTGATCGATTAATGTTTGTTCTTCTATGTAATATAGTTAATACAGAGAAAAAAACTAAAAAAAAAATGATTCCTAAGTATTAATTATTGTCGGTAAATGGCAAAAATGCTTTATTTCCGAAAAATTGATTTTTAAATATATTATTCATATTTTTTATGATTTTTCATCGTTTGTCATATACAATTATTTAAATTTTCCGCCTTAAAAAATTGTTATAAAGCTTTAAAATTCAACTTTTCTTTAATTTTTGGTTTGAATTGTTTTAAAAATGTAATAATTTAATTTTTTCTGCTCAGAGTACGTGAATATGTATAAAAATTCATAGACACGGTACATTCATTTCAACGCAATTCATTATTAGAGATTTTAAAATTGAAAATTAATTTGAAATATTAGAAATAAAATCCATTAAAAAATAAAAAAATAAATGAAAATATCATGAAAATGAACATGCACTCAAAACAATGGATTTTCTGCTGTAGCTTTTACCATTGGTGTGACTCAAACGACAAAACACCAGTAGTGCGAAATATGAACTAATAAAATTTAAATCCAAAAACTGTTGAAATTTGAATTGAACATAATTATTATTTTCAATGAAGTAAAAATATTTATTATTATTATTATAGCATTTGATCATTATGATTCATGATTATTATTACTAAATTATGATTATTTCTTTACTTAAATTTTCTTAATTTTACTTGAATTTTGAAGGATTTGAGAATCTTCTCACTTTCTTTAAATTGAATTTGATCATTTTCAAAGTATTTCTGAAGCATTTTCAGATTTTTTTTTTTATTTTTAACAATAATAATATAAATATATGATTAAAGATATATAAATAAGTAGATAAATATTTTTGAGTAATATAAAATAATAGTCATCCCGCCATTTACATTCGAATTTATTAGTTCCACAATTGGCCGCAAAACGCCACTTCCGTGAATGCGTCACACCAATACTTTTACTTAAAACTTTAATTTAAGTTTTAAAATAAAAAAAAAAAATTGAAATCCTTGTTGAGATGTTAAAGTTTTCGTAGAACAAAATGATGGCCTGTGTAGTCAAATTACCAAAATAGATAGTTAATTAAAAAAATCTCGTGATCGGCATTCACTTTAGAATTGGTTCTTTATACAATTCTTTTCGAAATATCGTGGTTTCAAATCAAGTGAATGTCGCGCAAAGTTAAAAGGTTAAGCATATAGTATCTATACGCCTTGTTCACACAAAATATATTCTACACGTATTCGAAACATCAAAATACATCAGCTGTTTTTTTACTGTTAGACGAAAAATCCTACTTCTTTATGAAATTTTAAATTTTTTTTGATAAACATCAAATATAGATAATTTTTTGGACGAATTTTAAAAATTTGTTTCCAACAATACCTGGACATTTGCATTTTGAGAGTTTTCTCAAAGTTTCGCCACATTTTAATGAAATTTGAATGAATTATTTCGTTTTTTCTGAAAAATTTTATGATCACATTTTATTCAATTTTCACAAATATTTTATTTTAAATTGCAAATTTTGCTCCCAACAATGCCTAAGTTAGACAATAAGCCTAATTTTAGAACTAAAAGGAAAGAAAAAATGTTTAGAAATTAGCGCATTTTCGTTATTTCTATGGCTTATGGTATCTCGGGAATCGCACATAGTAGAAGAAATAAATTTTGGAAGGAACTGAAAGATATCTTTTTTACTTTATTATTATTTTTCAAATTAAAATTAAATAAAAAAAAAATTAAATTAAATTCTTAATAAAACTTCAATTTTAATCACTGTTTTGCAATTTTTTAGTAGTGGGACGTTATCGAATTTTATTAATGATATATTAAACGAAATTGATGTTTCTCACGTCGAAGAAAATGGTCTATTTTAGTATTAAAATTTATTAAAAATTATTTTGACTGAAAATATTCGATCATTTCAGTAAAAAGAGGAAATAAAAATCTCAGTCCAAAATCTAAGGAGCTAAAGTTAGTGAAGTTTATCAACTTCAAAATTACAAGTTTTCGAAATGTGAACACAAAAACATAAAACAAGCGAAAAAATTAAAATCTGAAACTTGTACAATTTGCTATGAGTAGACCTCTGTGAATAATAAATGAAAATTTTTCTATTGATGAAAACCAAAAAAAGATTCCTAATGCTCATAATTAAGCAATACATAAAGCACATTCCTTTAAGAGATGGATGTCATGTGAATGAAAGTGTTGTATGAGAAAAATTTTTCCTGTACGACTTAGAAATATAGTGTCTTAGGCAAAATTGTTCAGAATCAAGAGAAGAAAATTTTGGCATTAAAGTTTTCCATTTTCTGGAAAATTTTGGAAAATCCCACCTGGTCACCCAATTTTTTGTATGGGCACCCTATATTTATTTGATCTATAAACACTCCTACAGTGAATACGACCATAAGTGTAGAACATACATTGGGTCTCAGATGAATCGTTCGGACGCTACAGAGGTTCCAAAAAATCTTGTAATAAGCTTTTTTGTAAAACTACAGGCCAATTTTCTAGTATAAAACGTGTTTTTAGAATACTTCATCGAAGATCCAGGTTTGGGAGAATCAAATTATAAACCAGCTGAAGATATTCATTTTGGAATATAAAATTTGCGTTCTATTTTTTATTTTAAAGAATTCATACAACAGACAAATCTGAATAATTGATAACATATGAGAATAAAGAAAATAAAATTCTAGAGCTCCGTAAAATAATAGAAAAATTTCTGAACCATTTAAGCTCAAGTTAACTTTTTTAACAAATAAAAAAAGTAAGGAATTAGCTGCCGCAGCAAATCGATAGTTTTGAGCGCGTGTTCATTTTAATAATATTTTCATCTATTTTATTTAATAAATTCTAATTAATAAAGTTTATTGACAGGGTGACCAACTCTCAATTTTGTATGGAGCTAAATTTTCCTCATAAAAGAGCTAAATGAGAGCTAAAATATGTTCAAATATTTTTTTTTTCATTTTAATTAAAGTTTTAAATTTTTATTCAACTTTTGGAAGTTATTAATTTACGTTAAAAAATGTAAAATATTTTCATCCACTTGTAATTCATTTTATCCAGTTTCCTTTGACATATATGACTCATTTGTTCCAATTTGTTTTAGAATATCTTCAGTCAGTTTGTAATCATTACAACAAACCTCATACATCTTCAAACCATATCTACTGTACAAAATTGCCTTGAGTGTTTTAATCGACATTCGGTTAGCCAAACGATTTTTGATCATATTTGACTAAATATTCATTCAACATCTGCGTTGGAGTGGGGAAGTGTTAAAATATCAAGGACGAATGTCGTCAGATCGCCAAACGAATTGTTTCCTGCTGCATCTTGATATTTGTACACTTATGCCCAAAATTTCGTCGTTGAAGTAGTTTCGATCCAAGAAATTTTATGTAATTAAAAGTCACAATGTCATTGTACAAAAAATTTAAGGTGAAGAGCTATTATAGAGCAAAATTATGTAATGAAAGAGCTAAAAAAGCTCCAAGGGACTTTTGAACTATGTTGGGAGCCAAAAAATTCAAAAAAGAGCCAGATCTAACTCCGAAAGAGCTAAATTGGTCAATAATTATTGACAAATAAATTCAAATTTTACAAAATTATTTACATTAAATTTCTTTTAACATTACATATCATTAACATTTTATATTGTCTTAAATTTATTCTTAATTCTAGCCCTCAATGTCTCCTTACTTATATCTTGATAATACAAATTAACAAATTTATTAAAGAATCCTACTGCCCAATCAATAGTGTGAATTCTGTGAATCTGTTCTTGCAAAGGTCTATGGTGTCTCAAATTGTAGCTCATAGTCCTAGTTACAAGTCTGTTAGTTAGATTCTCAACCTTAATTTTCTTCCTCTTCAAGTCAAACCCAAGCGAAGCAAAAGCAAGTATCCTACGATTTTCAAGTGTTGTCATGTTTAATAACATCAAACGACCTTTATAAGAAAGGGAGTTCAAAACCAGTGAAACTAAGGGGTTTTAAAGCAAAAAGAAGGAATTGTTTTTACGCACTCTCTATTTTCTCAATATAATTCATGGTATAAGGTGCCCATATAACGGAGGCATATTCAAGTAATATAGAAGTTATGTAAGCCAGTTTCCCGATATCTGAATCGTGATGAAATAATGTACCGTGTATATTACGATATGTATATATTATACATATTTTACCTGTAACCAGACAAAAATTGAATCCAGCTACGTATTGCCGAATCTTATGAAATTACAGCTATGATGTAATTACATTAATTTTAACATTAAACCATATAAAAAGCTTCGAAAAGTAAAAAAAAGAGCAAAATCTATGAAAAAAACAAAGATTTTATTCAGAATTTATTTTGTGAGCCTGAAAAGCCCAATTTTTTTGGCTGATCCCGGAACCAAAACTTTACATTTGATTAGCCTCATTCTTTCACTTCTTTCCAACGATCTATTAAACTCATTTGTAGCTCATATAGTTTTCGAGATAACTCAAAATGAGTAAGAGCATGTTTTTCGATCTCTGTGCTGAGCGATGAGGAAATTTGTCATGTATATGGAAAATTTAAAAAATTCATAAATCAACTTTTTGACGTGATTTTGAAAAACTGTAAGTGCTAAAATTTTTCATTTTTTTCTACTTTTGAGAAATGAAAACAATAATGGAGTACTAATGCTTTTTTTTTATTTGTTGTACGGTGTTATACATACTCACGAATAGTGTACAGACAATTTTTAATTTTTACATTTTTAAAACAATTCAATTAATGAAATATGTAATTAAAAATAAAAACATTTATATGTGATCTACAATTCGTAAGTAAATATTCACAACAAACGTTTTTAATAAAAAAAATAATTCGGGTGGGACACATTGTTCTATAGCAAAATAGAAGTAAAACCCTTAGTTTTGACGTTTCATTCAAAACAATATCTATTTCCCTTGTTTTAAAAATAAATATGAAGAATTTTTGAATCAGAAAATAAACGACGTTAATAGTTGATTTTTCTTTTCATTCATATTTTTTCAAAACTTATTTCTTAACGGTCAATCAATTTAGGCCATTATAATTTTCCTTTTTGTTTCCCGTCGCCTCCTACTTCTTTATTTCACAAAAGTGAAGAGGGAATAATGGGAGGGAATAATAGTAATAAAATAATGAAAACCATTGAAAACCTTGAAAATATTTAACGATCTTAAATTTTTAAAATTTTAAAAACAGTTTTACTGAATATTTTGCTAATATCAACATGCAGAAAATCCAAAACTTACTTAAATTGCTTGATTTTTTTTTCAATAAATATTTAAACAGACGACGAGAAACAAAAAGGAAAATTGTAATGGCCTTAAATGTCGAATTTAAAAATAATGCGAATTCCGGGAATTTTATTTTACAATTTTAGCTCTAAAATTCTATTATTTTTACAAATAATAAATTATTGTATAAGATTCTTATAAATATTTTTCTGTTGTTTCCAAAACATATTTAACATATTATTTTCGAAAAATGACAATTCTATTGTAATAAAGTTTAAATACTTGCCGTCACTTACCATAGCAGATTTGTACAACCAGTTGTTGCCGTATACCGTAATAAATATGGCAAGTTTTGATTTTGCCGTGAAGGCAAATAAGCCAAATTATTGTACCTGTTAAAAAGCTATGATACACTTGAACCGTTTTTAGTCAAGACTATTTAAAAACTGATAAAAAGAGCCTCACAACCTAAACAGACTCTAATAGGCCCAGGCTTGATACATGTGTCAACTTTTATTAGTGTTATTTGTGTACATTCGTGTAATTTTTAATTTAGGTGGCTTAATGAATGACATTAAAAGAAAAAAACCATTTTATATATCGGACTTCAAAGATGCTTTGTCACTACAATGTATTGCCTCTTGGATTTTCCTCTATTTTGCATGTTTGAGTCCAATTATAACGTAAGTATTTTCAATCATTTGCTGTTTCAAACTGAAAATCATAAATTTTTATTTTATAGATTTGGGGGTCTACTTGGACAAGCAACAGGAAATAACATTGCGGCCATGGAAAGTTTATTATCAGGTATAAAATAATCAAATTTCGATTGAAAATTTTCTTATTATTGGAAAATTTAGGCTTTGTCTGTGGAGTTGGATATGGTTTTTTTTCTGGCCAGCCTCTCACAATTTTGGGTTCAACTGGGCCTGTATTAGTATTTGAAACGATTGTGTACGATTTTTGCCAAAAAGTGGGATGGGATTACATATCTTTTAGATTATGGATTGGAATTTGGATTGCGGCTATCCTGTTAATGCTAGTTGCACTTGATGCAAGTGCTTTTGTTTGTTATATAACTAGATTTACTGAAGAAAACTTTGCTTGTCTAATTGCATTTATATTCATATACAAAGCGATTGAAAATGTTTTAAAAATTGGGAAAGAATATCCTCTTCATATGGGCGAAACGTACGACTGTGTTTGTATCTCTTCGGGAGAAAATGAAAAGTCATTAAGTAAATTACATGAAGTTTCCCTACGAAAATACTGTTCTGTAAGATCTTTGTAAAACTTGGGCTACTAGATCATCAATCTTTACTAATACTCATTATTTTTAGTCAATCAATGGTACTTTAGTTGGACTAGACTGTAATAAACCTGAATTTGTGTCGGACGTATTCTTGATGTCATTAATACTATTTGCAGGAACTTACATTATATCCGTGGTTCTGAAAGACTTTAAAAATGCTTTATTCTTTCCATCTGGTGTAAGTAAACAATGAAAATAAATTTGAAACAATTCATATACCGAGGTGGTGTCCTTGTAATACCTTACCTCAATATACCGAAATATATTTTGGTGGTAAAATCATTAGCCATAAAAATTTGTTTTTGTAGAATTATATTTTTATGATATGTTTAGTATGTTTTTTGAAATTATTTAACATTATTTTTGATTTGATGGGTATGATTTTGAAAAAATTAAGTATGAGTTTTGGATTTATTTAGTATGAATATTTTATTATTTAGTAGGCATAAATATTTTTAAAAAATATTTACAAAATAATTCTTTTTTTTAAATAATTTTTTACATTTGCTAATAATGGAACGGGATCAATTTTTTATTTTATTATGTAGCTTTACATTCAGTAACAGAATTATTTTGTTATGGTTCGAAGAATTTTGAATTACTGTAAAGTATTGTGAATTTTATTCAAATCTTTATGCCGAATTAGCAGCCCGACTGTTGTGTATATATTGTGTATTCACATATTCGGTCGATGTTTTTCAGTCGGCGGAGTTATTGTGAGTCGGTATTTTTATGCAGGGATTTTATAATAGATAAATCTAATATACGATCCTTCCGTATATTGACGAAATAAGAAAATGAAAAACTGTATATTGACGAAAAAACATTCAAATTTAGCGTTTATTGACGAAAAATAGAAGTTCAAAAATTTATTAGAAATTTGAGTAAAATTTATACAGTGACAAACCTATTATGTTTGTTTGAAAAATCAAATCAAACATATAGGTTTTTACTTCACATTTTTGCAAGGGAGAATCTTGAATTTTAGCCATAAGTGATATATGAGAAAGTTGTTCAATATTGAACAGGCTTTCAAATGTTTATGACCTTGACAAAAATTTTTAATGGGTTAACCCTTCATTGCCAAAAAAATATTTTTTTGTGCATTTTTCAATAGTGTTTCCACCAATTGGATCTTATTTTTTCCCATTATTGATTGATTATAACAAAATTGATTGATTTTATTATAATTTGTAAATATAATAAATAACTAGAAAGTTTTCAATAATTTGTGAGTTTACAATGTGAAAAAATATTTTTGAGGTACAAAACAGTTAATTAATCGATGAAAATTATCAATAAAAAATTTTTAATCGAATTTTCCGGAAAAACTAGCTGGACAACCTCCTTTGTCGTATATGGGGGAAATGTTGGGCATGATTTGAACTTTATTATCCTGCAGAGACATGTTTTGGGATCGCGTGGGTTAACCCTTAAATTCATAAAAGAAAATTTATTTTCCCGATTTTTCACCAAATGAAAATTTATTTTATTTTACAAGTTGTAGAGCTCTTCAAGACGAAGAAAACAAGCACTCACAGTGCATAAAAAAGTTATGGCTAAAATTCAAATAAAAACAAAATGGCTTCTAGTTTGGCAGCCATCTTGAATTTCGACCAACTGAGTATATTTTTGGATTTCGTTTATCAAGAGTTTTTCGGTCCTAAAATAGCTTTGAGATTAAAAGACATGAGGTTTGAACCTGGGTGGATTTCAACGGACTTCATCATATGAATTTTTCTTTATTTTTTATTCAAAAACGTACATAATTTAATAGACGGTTTCAGCGTATATTAACTTCAAAATGACCGTCTATTAAATTATCATCGTTTTTAATGCTTATTCAAATGTTTTCCGTTGCAAAGTATATTAGAATTATCTACGTTACAGTACAGTTTTATCTGTCTACTTTGCAGTAAAAGGGGGGGGAAGTCACTGCAAAATAGAAAATTGCAAAGTACAAAACTGTCAAATTTAACCATTGTAAAGTACAGTAAAACCTTTGTACTCTACAGTGCATGGGTAAAAAAGTACAGTAAAACCCGTGTATTTTCCTGTGGGTAGGTAAAAAATTGTCTGCAAAGTCTAAAAATTGCAAAGTATAAAACACATTATAAAAAAATGTCAAAATGCTTTACTTTGCAGAGTGAAATTCAGTAATTTTGAATGATTTTATTAAAATTACAATAACATTTCTTTACTTCGCAAAATTTGCAAATTCCAGAACTGTCAAATTTACCTACTGCAAAGTACAAGGTTTTGCAAAGTACAGAGGTGCAAAGTAGACAGGGAATACTGTATTAAAAAAATGATTGTCATTTACAATTTTTTTTTTTAAAGTTCAATCATCTTTTTCATCTTTTTGGTAAAGTACGTTACTGAGTTGGGGGTAATTTTATTTTCTCTATAAATAATTATAAATCATTTAAAATAACTAAAACTCATTTGAAATTGAATTGTTGAATTAAAATTGAAATTTTAAGACCAATTTCATTTCTTTTTACTTGGATATTAAAGACAAAATATGAATTTTATTGAAGCTGTGTAAAATGACTACCAGGCACAACTGAGAAACCATTGACTTTAACTACATATTTGGGATGAAAATAGTTTGAAAAAAAAAAAATATAAAAAAAATGATATGTATGCTGTATCCTTAAGAAGTTCTTAACTTCTAAAATAAACTTTTATGAGAGGAGGATGGCTAACTAAAAAGTAAAAAACAAGAAGTTTAAGATAAATAAAATGTTTGAGATAACAGCTTCACAAATTTTTAAAAGTTGAATTTTGAGTATTAAGAGCAAAACATCGCTAGTCCCACAAAAAATTCAACTTTTAAAAATTTGTGAAGCTGTTATCTCAAACATTTTATTTATCTTAAACTTCTTGTTTTTTACTTTTTAGTTAGCCATCCCCCTCTCATAAAAGTTTATTTTAGAAGTTAAGAACTTCTTAAGGATACAGCATACATATCATTTTTTTTATATTTTTTTTTATTTTTGACTTTTCAGTTTTATTTTTCGTAAAATTTTCTGAAGTAAGAACCTAACCAACCGACTTAATAATTTTTTGAATACACTTTTCATTTATAGTCGATGTAACCACATTCTGTTAAGAGAATTCATGTGTATGTAAAAAAAAAAATTTTTTCAAGTTAGTCTTAGGTCTTTGGTGTCTTCAGCAAAGTTGTAGCTTATTTTGAGAGGATTTTAGTAATATAATTTTTTTTTTGATTTTCCGGGAAATTTGTGGAAATTTTTTTATTTTTGTTGAAAAACCGATTTTTTGGACCAAAAGTTGTTCGGCAACTATTTTTTTATATGAAAATCAAAAATTCTAATGATTGGAGCACCTCGGCCGGTAAAATTAAGATGTAGTTTCAGAAGAAACCATGGGTCTCCGATGGCCCAGAAAGGCTGTATAGGTGTTTTCGCAAACTCACACATTTTAGATGTGACTGAATATAAAAGTATTATAATAAGAGAATTCATGTGTATGTAAAAAAAAAATTTTTTTCAAGTTAGTCTTAGGTCTTTGGTGTCTTCAGCAAAGTTGTAGCTTATTTTGAGAGGATTTTAGTAATATAATTTTTTTTTTGATTTTCCGGGAAATTTGTGGAAATTTTTTTATTTTTGTTGAAAAACCGATTTTTTGGACCAAAAGTTGTTCGGCAACTATTTTTTTATATGAAAATCAAAAATTCTAATGATTGGAGCACCTCGGCCGGTAAAATTAAGATGTAGTTTCAGAAGAAACCATGGGTCTCCGATGGCCCAGAAAGGCTGTATAGGTGTTTTCGCAAACTCACACATTTTAGATGTGACTGAATATAAAAGTATTATAATAAGAGAATTCATGTGTATGTAAAAAAAAAATTTTTTTCAAGTTAGTCTTAGGTCTTTGGTGTCTTCAGCAAAGTTGTAGCTTATTTTGAGAGGATTTTAGTAATATATTTTTTTTTTGATTTTCCGGGAAATTTGTGGAAATTTTTTTATTTTTGTTGAAAAACCGATTTTTTGGACCAAAAGTTGTTCGGCAACTATTTTTTTATATGAAAATCAAAAATTCTAATGATTGGAGCACCTCGGCCGGTAAAATTAAGATGTAGTTTCAGAAGAAACCATGGGTCTCCGATAGGTGTTTAGGTGTTTATAGGTGTTTTCGCAAACTCACACATTTTAGATGTGACTGAATATAAAAGTATTATAATAAATAAAAATTTATGATTTTCAAGAAATTTAATACGTTTTTAATTGAGAAATTTAAAAATTATTTAAGTAAATTTTTTTTTTATTTTCTGCGGAAAAAACGAGTCCATATATGTAAATTTGTTTGGAGTTTGATACCTATGGCCTATGGTATAACTCCTTATAATTTACGTATGTGTATAGATAGCGGAAAAAAGTATAACGCGCTCTTTACGTAAACTATAAGGAGCTATGCCATGCATAAATTTGTAATTAACCTTTCTATACATCCATATATATACACTTGTCATCGGTTTTCTCACATTAGTCCTGCTCAATTAATTTAATTTTAATTGAGTTCAACTTAAGTTATAAAATCCAATGCTTCCCATGATACTTCAACAAGTGAATTATGAAAAAAATACTCAGATTTAAATGGAGTTTTGTATATTTTTGCATCTTGCTGATAAACTTTTGTCTTTCAATATTTGACGTAGTTGATTATATTTTTAAAATGATTAACTGTTAAATTCTTAAATTAAAAATACACAAGCCTCTAAAAAACTTTTTTTTGTTATTTTTCAAGGGAATATTAAAATATTGCAGGAGCCACAAGCTCTCAAAACTTAGTTTATCATATATGTTAAAGTTTACATTTAAGGGTTAAGCTTATTATTATATCTGAATTTTTGTTAAATATTATAAGCTAATTGGTTGACTTACATAATTTTGATTTTTTTATAATTTATAGGTAAGACAGGTTATAAGCGATTTTGCTGTTATAATTGCTATATTATCTATGACAATATTTGATTATACCACAAACGTCAAAACTCCTAAACTTCAAGTACCAAATGAACTAAAACCAACATTGCCAAATAGAGGCTGGGTTATCGCACCATTCCATAAAAAGAATCCAATCTGGTCTTCAGTATTAGCCATTCTTCCAGCACTTTTAGGTAAGAATATTAAGCAACAATATTTTATGAAAATTAATATTGTTTATTTAGGAACAATCTTAATATTCATGGATCAACAAATTACAGCGGTTATTGTAAATCGAAAAGAAAACAAACTGAAGAAAGGTTGTGGTTACCATTTAGACCTTTTTGTGCTTGCAGGTCTGATATTAATATGTTCGATAATGGGTCTTCCATGGTAATTTATTAGATTAATTCTGATTCATGATTTATTATTGTCAAATTATATCTTAAGGTTTGTTGCTGCAACAGTTTTAAGTATAAATCATGTTAATTCACTAAAAGTTGAATCTGAAACAGCAGCTCCTGGTGAAAAGCCACAATTTTTAGGTGTTCGTGAACAGCGGGCTACACATATTATGATTTTCATTACAATTGGGTGTTCTGTTTTGCTTACGCCACTTCTAAGCCATGTAAGCACTGTTAATTAAAATGAATATTTATTATTCAAAGTTTTCTTCTTTCATCGATATAGATTCCAATGCCAGTTTTATATGGTGTATTTTTATACATGGGTGCTGCATCTTTAAAAGGGCTTCAATTTTTTGATCGACTATTAATCATGTTGATGCCGATCAAATATCAACCAGACTTCATGTTTTTACGTCAGGTAATCTGACTTTTTATGTTAAAATATAGCTGTTTATATACATTAAAAGTGTCATGTGGTTTACACTTTGCATGAATGATGCTGTAATAAAAATTCTATAAATTAAAAATTAGCAAAAAAACTTTGTAAAAAACAAAAATCTATTAGCCCCATTCGTATTCTTTCCATCGATCTATTAAACTCAATCTATATAACTCAAAATGAGTAAGAGCATGATTTTCAATCTCTGTGCTGAGAGATGACGAAATGTGTCATTTATATAGAAAATTATAAAAATTCATATTTAGAGCAAAACTTTATTTTACGATTTGTTCTTTGCGTAACAGTGATCACTTTCTCTTCAATGAAAATTTTTAGTTTCATACAAAAATTTTTCCAGAAAGGCCAGTTGAAAGTGTCGTAAAATATCACAGAAATTTTGTACGGATATAAAAAAGTTACATGACTTTTCATCTTGTTTCTGCTAATAATTTTCTTATAATAATCAAAAAATCAAAATAACTGGCCCGACATCTTCTAAACATGTCTAATTATTTATATTGAAAATTTGAAGAAATTATTCTGAGAAACTCAAGGAGAAATCCGGCTCCAAAATGACTCCAAAGTGTCGAAAAATCCCCCAGCAGTGGGTAATGGTTTAATAAGAAAAAGTGACTACAAAATTCATTCAGAGAAATTTTACTAATTACAAATTTTACAAATTTTAGTTATAATTTAATTAACATTTTCTAAAATTTTAAAAATTCTATAAACGCAGTTATTTAAATATTTACGTTTTTAAAGAATACATCCGTATTCTACATTTGAGATGACTTCTACGTTCGGTATAGTATTTTTTCAAAATGTAGATTTTGTATCTTTATTCAATATTCAATATTTTTTTTCGTATTAATAATTAATTTTATTTTTTTTAAGTATTTAAAAATTTTCTTATATTATATGAATTTTATGATTTTCTTAAATTTACTATCAAAACAGATTGTTTATTCTAATTCAGTAATAACTTGAATTTTTGATATCAAATGCTCCGCTGATTCACAACTAAGAGATAAAAAATTGAACAAGATAAAAAAATACTTAGATATTAAATTTGTCTGGATTTTCAGATTTGTTTTTAAGGATTATTTAATTAAGGATTTATTTTATAAGTGTTTTGGCTCAAAAGTATCTTAAATTAACTCCGATTTACAAATGAAACTTATTTTTACTCTTAATTATCATTTTCAGGTACCTATAAAGCGTGTGCATTTATTTACATTAATTCAATTAGCCTGTTTAGCAACATTATGGTTGATAAAATCTTTTTCCTCAACGTCAATTTTGTTTCCTCTAATGTTGGTTATTATGATTGGAATTAGAAAATCATTAGATTTGTTATTTACTAGACGTGAATTAAAAATATTAGACGATATAATGCCTGAAATGGCCAAACGAGCAAATGTTGATGATCTTCACAACCTTGATACTGAGGTAAGATTTCATATTTTTTGACACATACACTGTATATTAAACATCAATACAATACAGTCTAAGTCCCAAAATTCGACGGTCACTCAATTCGACAGAGCTCTTACTTTCGACATTATAAAATAAGTATATTTCATACAAAATAAAATAAAATCTAATTGTTTTAAGCACAAAAACTGATAAAAAGACAAATTTTCCGGTTAAATATGTTTATTTTCGTTTTTATTCAATTTGATTTTTAACAAATAAGTAGATTCTTTGTCATTTCGATGTTTGTTTTTTTTTGCATTCAAATATTTTACACATCAATTTGTGCAATGGTACTGCTTTTTATAGTAAAATCAATTACACACAAGAACCACAGATATAGCTCCTTAACACTTGGAGATCGTTAGGGTGACTTGTCACCCAAAAACGAACTAAATTTTATTCTATTTTTTTTTATTTGGATTCCAATATTATTGAAACTTTATGACTTTGTCAGGAGTCATAAAAAGATAATTTAGCAAAAGAAAAAACTTAACTCTGGCTTTTGGAAAGGGTCTCTAAAAAAAAGTAACACACGAGTCCCTAGGGTGACATGTCACCCAGGTAATATTTTTAACATTTGTCTTTATTATTTTTGTAATAATATTTCATTTATCAATGTAATTTTACATTTTTAGTTCCTTTTGTAAGAAAAAATGCACTTCTACAGATGGTTTGTCCGCAGTCAATCTGACACTCTGCCACTCGGACACTCTGACCCACATTTAGCTCTATAACTCCGGGACGGTTCATCAGAGCGTGGTCGAGTTCTTGCAGTAGGATAGAAGAGCTCATGAGGATTATTTATAACTCATTAGTTTTGAGATTGAGCTCACGGTTTAGGCTCAAGAGCCTCTAGAGCCTGAAAAACCGTTAAAAAATCGGTTGAAAATTTTAAAATATCGATGATCTGTTTTGTTGGATGGAGAAGTTTACTCAAATGAACTTTAACTAATTAGCTCGGAAGTTAGGCTCAGGGATTGGGCTCAATGATTAGGCTCAAACAGTAAAAAACTCAAAATGTCTGATTTTTTCAAATTCAAATAGGGGTACATATTTTCTAAAACTTTTTATAAAAAAATCTATGCTTCATAAAAGGTTCTTTCTGCGCTTGCTTTATTTAGTTATATAATTGCCTTTTTAAAGTGAGTCTTCAAGATTAATATTGATTGAATCATATTTCTTCTCACAATATGTACATCCAGTTATTAAATTAGAATCATAAAAAGTTAAGTTTTAAAGCTAAAAGTAAATGCAAATTAGATAAACATATATTCTGGGTGACATGTCACCCTAGGGACTCGTACGTAACTTTTTCTTAGGGAGAATCCAGAAGTATAACATTTTTGTATTGATTTTACACGGTAACTTTTACCTATGTCTTGGTAATTTATGTTTTTCTGTTGATGTTAAACCGGAACCTTTCTGGTTTTGCTCATTTAACGCGGATTTTTCATGTTTATTTAAAAAAAAATACTATTTAAATAATTTGTTTCATGTTAGTTTACGCTTTTCGACGTGTCGAATCTAGGTACCTCAGTGCACACTTTTCGTACACTTTTGTTTTTGACGTTTATCGAATTTGGGGACTTAGACTGTATCTCTACTTTTACCCTTTTTAATTGGAAACCTCTCTAATTAATGTATTTTTAGAGGTTTTCCTCCGATAATTTAGCACTCTCAAATCAAATATTGTCAAACACATTAAAAAATTAACGAAATTTCCTAAAAATTTCTTAGGAAAGTCAGTTTTTGGTATAAAGTTCCACCCCCTCTGATTTTTACTGAAATCCATGATGGAAATATATTTTTTTATATATTTTTATAAATACATCTAAAATCAAATGATTTGTAAATGTTAATTTTTTTTTTTACTAAAAATTTTTTGTACAAAGGGGATTGCTTCAAGATAAGATTGTTATTTTCTAGCAAAAAAAGATAATGCTAATCCACGGTGACTTAGCAAAACAAATTTACCGATTTTAATAGCATATATTTTATTTTAATTACTAGGATGGTAATAGCCAATCATCATCAAAACTCAATACCTCAACTTCCAATGGAAATTTAATTAGTTCAATAAATATATCTGAAGAAGTAAATAAAACGACAATCTGGAAACAAATCAATGATGGAAAACTTTTCTTTACAAAGAAGTTTAAGGAAAAACAAGATAAAAATAATACAGAAAAAAAGTAAAAATAATTTCGAAATATAAGACAAATGAATTAAAATATTTTTCTTTTAGTGACAAAGAAAAAGGACTGGTTATGATCAAGGAAGCCACTGATACAGACAAAGAAAAAATCAAGGAAAAGAGTATATCACAGGTTTAATGAGATCTACAATGATTGTATAAAAATAAGTGAAATAAAAAAGAGTAAATAAAAGTGAAAATTATAAATGTTAACACAACATTTAAAAAAAGCGTTCAGTCCAAAATCTAAGCCGATTCTCTTTTCATCTGCAGTTTAACAACTTCAAAAATTACAAGTTTACGTAAAGTGAACTCAAAAGCGTAAAACCAGCAAAAAAACTAAAATCTGAATTTTGTACAATTTTTAATCATCACTTTAAAGCCACAGAGATTTCTATATGTGCCCTATACAGTAAAATTTTGTTATTTCGACACGAATTTGTTCCATATCTGGTCGAATTACAAAAGTCGACTTTTCTAATTTGACACGTTAAAAAATTTAAACAATAAAAACGTGTAATTGTTTCGTTCGGCATTTTCATCTATTTTCTGCTAATTTTCGGACTGTTTATGTGTTTTTTATTGCAATTTGTATAAAAGAATGCTTAATTGTTACAAACTTAGTGAAAATCCTACTAAGAAACATAAAACAAACAAGAAATATAACAAAAACAAAGAAAACGAAAGTAATGAAGAACTCACCGGATCTGTAACAAATTCTAGTGCAAAACATCCTTAAAAAGTGCCGAAATAGGTGTCAGACTACCATTATCTGTAGTATCATCTACTAATTGTCCTGACACAAGTGTCGAAAGTCAGTTTTCTGTATTTTCATACAAAAATTGTCCAGTAAAAAGTATCGAGCAGCCGATCTCTGTATTTTCACCATTCAAGTGTCGAGGAAGCGAATACAGAATTTTCACCACCGAATGATCCCAAGTCAAGTAAAATAAGATTTCTAATATTTTACCATCCGTTCCAAGAATCAATTTTATTTTTTTTTTTTATATAATATTTTGAAAGTTCTGACGAAGAATTAGTAAACAAAATAAAACTTGAAAATATAAGTGGTTAAAATTATTAAGCGATTAATATTATAATCAGCGATGTTACGTAAAGGGTTCACTAAAATTTTCCAAAAACTTTTACCGAAAAATTCTGAAAATTTGACCAAATTTTTTTGAATTTTTTCATTTGAAAGCTGTTTTAATAATTTGTAAACAAACTCATTTACATTTATAGTCATGTATGCAATTTAATAATATACAGTAAAAATTCTAATCAGCGATAACTACTCAACAAGGACATATTCTCAATAAGGACATTTCAAAATTGTCTGTTATAATGTTCAATTTTTTTTACCTTCATATTTTGGGAATAATTTGTAATAAAACATTATGTATTTCACGGGAAATTTTTATTCATTTTTCTTTGAAAATAATTTTTCAATTTCTGCGTTACTAATTTGTAAAAAAAAATAATTAAATGCCCTAATTAGCTTTCTAAGGAACTATATTGTTTTTCGCCTATAACTATGTCAAAAATGAATTCCAAAGGCCCATGAATGACTTCCAAAGACTCATTACTAGAATCTACATTCTCTGAATTTAACCCAAACCATTTTTTTCATGAAAATATCATTAATATCACTTTCTGTTAGTTTATCAAGGGTTTCCTGACATTCTTAGTCATTAAATTGTTCGAATTCCTGTAAAATCCCACTATTCCTTCACATAATGTCGAATTCAGGTATTCCCTCTTGAAGATTTTTCTATTAATTTACGATTATCAAGAAAGACAACTCATTTCATGATGCATATATTCAAAAATTTTCATTTGTATCCATTTTCAGATTAATTTCGATAGAAATAATTTACTCTTCACCGAAAAAACGATTCAAATTTAAGTTATTTTTAATTTATGTGTTTTTAAATTCTATAATTTTCCGTTTTTTTTTTAATTTATCGCATAAGTTAAAAAGTCGGATGCAATTTTATTGTTTTGTGAACATATAAACGATGTCCTTGTTGAGAATATTTATTCTCAGCAAGAGACAGATATTTGAAAATTTCGTATCCTTGATTGGAATTTTTACTGTACTAATAATTTAAAATATTTGCTTGCACACTATTATATTTTGAACGCAATTAAAATCAGAAGTTTTACATTTAGTAATTAATTTATATATTTAGTACTCTTTCTTGGGGGAACATTTGGTTTATTTTAGAAAATATTGTAATAATTATTAAATAATGATATTTTGGATTGATTTAAATCTTTATCTTTTATTATTTCAAACAACCGTCTGAAAAAAAATGACTACAAAATTAGCGAACCGGTACCCCCGATTTTTACGTGACATCGCTGATTATAATATTAAACATTTTCTTTGGTTATTAAATAAAGATTATTTATCAAACATCATACAAGGAATTTTTTTGAATGTCGAATTAAAGAGGTTTCCAAATTAAATGGGTTGACGAATTAACAAAGTTTTACTGTATTTGGCATTCTGAAAATGCTCAACTCAATTTGAACAGTTTTTCATGATTTCTCAATATTTTTGTATGAAAACACAAAAAGTGGTCCTAAAAAACATTTTAGTTTATTTTATGAGCAACAACTTTGCAGAAAAAAGAGAGTGATTTATTTGAAACAGAGTGCCATAAAAATTTATTTTTGCGATCGAGTTCATTAAAAAATTTTAAAATGCTTTAAAAAATTCAAACATCGAAAAAATAAAAAAAATTTTTTTTTGGTCGTTTTAGATCCACTTGTTTCTTATTATAATACTTTTATAGATCGAAAGTAAAAAAGAGACTAATACAAATTTGTTAAATGTTGAATTTTAGGTATTAAGTTAAGACTCATTTTTTTGAGAATTCACAAAACTTATTGGTGGGTGTTCAAAATTTAACTTTTAACAAATTTGTGTTTATTGTCATATTTAATTTAGGATTACCATTTGTCCCCAGTTATTTAGATTTTTATTTTTATTATTTTTTTATTACTAGAAACTTATTAGCAGAAATAGGATGGAAAGTCATGTAATTTTTTCCTCTTCGTACAGGAACTCTGTACGTATTTCTGTGAGAATATGCGAAACTTTCAAACGGCTCTCCTGTAAAATTTTTGTATGAAACTCAAAATTTTCATCGAAACGAAAAGTGATCACTGTTACGCAAAGAACAGATCCTTTGCTCTAAACTCAATATTTCTAGGAGAGGCGGTTAATAGGTTGAAGTCAGACCTAGATTGTCCCGATTTAAAATATTTATGAAAGAAAAAAAATATAATCATATGTGAATTAATATTTGTTTGAAATGATAATTTTATCTGTTACAAATTTATTATTTAGAGTGTTTAAATTAATGAATTTCAATAAATATAATACAATATTTCGGTGATTGAAGTAATAAAAATTTTAAAAAAGATGCATTATTATATATTATTAAAAAAGAGTAGAAGTGAATAGAGAAGAGATTTCAGTAATAACTGAGAGAATTATCAAAATTCATAGGGTAAAAGTTCCGAAGGGTTCAGTGCTCCGGGTTCACATGTATTATTTTTAAATCCTTATTTTGAATTGTTTATCGCAAAAAATAAAAAAAAAGTTAGGTTTAAAACTTTTCTCTGAGAGTCTAAATAAATGCCGACCAAGATTTTTTTCTGAAATTTAAAAATATGACGCAATGAAAGATTTTCAAATTCAAGAGTTTTAAATTATAATTTCTCCTGATAAATTCAATGTCTCTTGATAAAAATTGATTTATTTAATAAAACACTACTTTTTTCTTGAATTATCAATCAAAACAAAAAAAAATATTCCATTAAAAACACAATAACCGATGAAAATAAAAAGACAGCGAATGTACCGAAAAGTGAGCCCAGTAATTCCAATGCGTGAACCCTGTATTTTTACAAGCAAAAAACGATTCGAATCAAGTTTAATTGGAATATTTGTTTAAAATTTACATTTTTTTTGTTACATACTTTGACAAACCGATGTTTAATACCCAAAAATATGATCTAAACCGCAGTTTTGGCATCAAATAATTATTTCTCTTATTTTAACATAAAAATATGAATTTTATTCAAAACTGCGTTAAAACCGGTCAAATAAAGCTTTAATTATGACTTACAATTTATTCAATTTGATTTTTAATCACTAAATCAATTAAATTTTACTTAGTTCAGCGCGAAAACACTTGGGTTCATTGTGAGGTTCACTACTTTGAACCCAGAGGTACATCTATTATATTATATATTATATTTTATTGTATTATTGTTTATTGTAATATTTTATTGTATCTAATGATTGATTATTAAAAACTGACATTTTTTAATTATATTTGTTTATAAAATTTGTTTAACTCATTAATCGCCGCTCCTAAAATATTGAGTTTTGAACAAAAAGTTCTTCTATGATTTATTCTTTAGGTAAAAATGAACACTTTTCATTTCAATGAAAATTTTAGGTTTCATATAAAAATTTTACAGGAGAGCCAAAACAAAATACGTATTAGTCCTACACAAATACATACAGAAACATTGTACGAGAGAGAAAAAAAATGCGACTTTTCTTAAAAATTAAGCTCATAATTTTTTAATTTTTGGTTTTAATTCAAAAACCATGCAACTGTTTGATACAAAACATCTTAAATTAAGACTCTAAAACAGATTGCCAAAGAAATTTTTTGATTTGAACGAGAAAAGTGACTTCAAAGAGGCGTTGTAAAAATACAACGTTAGCGATTAATGAGTTAAATAGTTAATTTTTAAAATAAAAATTGGCCATTTAATAAATTTTCTTCTACAAGCGTGCTTATGACTGAACCCATAGAACACTAACCCTATTTTAGATATAGAAATTGATAAAACATTCGACGAATTTTCGATATTGCAAAATATTTGCAAAGCAAAGCAAGTGAATGGTATAAAGTAAATAAGGTGGCGAAAAGATGGAGTGAAATTTTTCTCCATTTTGTAAAGGCTAAGATACAGATTAAAAATATTTTGAAAATCGTCGAAATGCATTTTTACGATATTAAACATCTTTTAGTCAGAAAACCCTCGATAACATTGTAATAATGTTTGTAAAAATAATTAATTTATCAATTTATTGTGATGAATTTGAAGAAATGCTGCAAGGAAATGTGTCGATGTTGAAATAAATTAACTTAAAAAATTTTTCGTACACACGTTCTCACAAGCATTTATCAGTTCATTTTACGTTGGTTGTCCTGCATTTGTTTCGATACTTTCATCATTGTCTTCATAGAGAGTGTCCATTGAGTTTTCATCCTGATTTACGATATCTATTATATCGTTTTCTGATAAAGTCTCGCAAATTACTAACTAGTACATTATGCATGGTATAAGTCCTTATAATTTACGTACAGAGCGCGTTATAATTTGTGCGCTATCTATACACATACGTATAATTATAAGGACTTATACCTTGCATAAAGTACCGGTAAATCGTTAGCGAAATTAACATAATCTGAAAGCAGAAATAATTAAATTAAAATTAATTTTTATAATTATTAGATTTGAAAATTACCTTCAAAAGTATCGAACTCATGTTCGTTTAAAAGTTCAAATTGATTATCAAAATTATCGGCTTCCAAATTGTTGTCGTTGATTAAAATCAAACTGTCAGTTTTAACAAAACCGGCTTTCATAAAGCAATTTACAATTGTGCTTTGTTCGACGTCAGCATACCAGGCCTCTGTTAATCTGTTAATAAATGTTAATTAATAGCTTCCAAGAGATTGATGGATGACGGAGAAGTTTGATTCTCTAAATCTACTAACTGACGTTGAACGAGTTTCGCACGATAATGAGCTTTGAACGACTTAATAATGCCAAGATGCAATGGCTGTACGATTGACGTCATATTTGGAGGAAAAAAATGTAAATTTATTTGAGCCAGTTGTCCACAAAAAGAATTATTTTCCGGTTCTCAATTTCTAATTTTCGATCCCAGTCGAGTAAAAACTCCTCAAAAAGTACACTTGTCATCCAAGATTTCTAGCTTTCCTGTAGTGAAATTCAAGTTCGTGGTGCCATATTTAGCGCAACATTACACTTATTTAAGAAAATTAAAAAATAACGCGAAAAATTTATGAAAAAATTTACATTGCTGAAGCGAACATTTTTGTTTTGTTTACTAAAGTAACAATAGCGAGTGACGTTTCCATATAAATTTGACAGTTGACGTGTAACAATTCAGGGGTGTTATTATAACGAAAATTCACAATATAGGGGTAAATTTTATATGAAATTCAAAGGGACCGTTTGCTTTGGTAACATAAGCGAGGATGTAACAATAACGCGAAACGACTTTATAATACTTTTTTAAAAATATTATAAATAATTAATAAAGATATCCTTCAGATCTTTATTTACAGTTCTCCCCTCTAGTGAAAAATACTAGAATTTATTTTTAATTATAATTTTAATCGTAAAAGAGTAAGATAATAGAATTTCGTTATTTTTTATGATTTGTGTTTCAATTTTATATGCCAGGTATATCTCAAAAAATAAAATATAATGTTGAGAGAAAAAAAATAAATGGTAACCTTAAAATATGCTGGATCGCGTCCATACAGCTGTTAACTTTATTCACTATAAAACGAATTTCTTACGTTTTAACGAATTTCTTATTTCATTCTTTTCTATAGCGGCTATTTGGGATTTCATGGCACATAAACATGCCACTTGGGTTTATTGGACCACATGTGTATTTATTTTGATTTTGACAAGCATAACAGAATAATATAATAATAATTGAAAAATGAATAACCAACAAAAAACTTTTAAGGTATATTTATTTATTGGTAATAAATTTGTTTCTTCTAATTTTTTTTTCTTCATAGTTTCAAACATTTGCTAACCAAATGGCAACTTTTGATATTCGTAAAAAAACACTATATAATATTGAACATAAAAATGAATGTTTCGATAACGAGAACTCATATTTTTGTGAAACAATAAAAAAATGGAGAACGTTAAATTTAACGAGCGAATTTATACAGATTGAAAAGGATTTATCAAATATCCAAAATTTAAAACAGTTGGTCTTCAACAAGGAATATGTTTGCAACTATTTGATACTTGCATTCGAAAGAATAACAGACGATTGTTTACAATCATTTTTAGAGTGGGTATTTTTTAAAATGTTCAAAGAAATGAATAAATATAATATTTCTTTTTAGGATAATAATATCGGTCGCTCGAGATCTATCAAATGAATTTTATCCATACTTTCTTGATATTTTTGATCACTTAAAAAAAAATCTTCAAACAAAAAACGCAGAAAAACTAGAATGGATTTTGAAGTGTATTGCACAACTCTTCAAAGTATTGAAAAAAGAAATCAAAAAAGACTTGTTCATAATTTTTCAAAAAATTTTACCACTGTTTTCTTCTGAAGATTATATTGTTAACTTTATGGCCGAATGCTTAGCATTTGTAACGAGAGAATTTGGAAAAATAAGAGAATTTATTCATGTTATAATTGATAATGTACAAGATATTTATATTGTTGGTTGTGGCAGGCTGCTATTTGAAATGGTTCATGGTGTTTCAAATAATTTTCATTCAGGGGCAAATGATATACTAGAAAATCTATTTGATATGCTCTTTGATTCAACAATTAATCGACAATCACTTTATAAAATACATGTTCAATTAATGACAGATATACTTGAGCAGATTAATAAGAAGCACCTGCAAATTTACATTGATATATTTTCGTTACATCTAAAACGAGCTGTAGAGCTTAGTGAAATTGATAAGGAGTGCATTGAACTTCATTTACTTCTTTATGGTCAGTTAATCGAAGGATCTGACTCATCATTTTTAGTAGATTTTTCAATGGAACAAGTGCTTAGTTTATTTGATCGTAGTATAGATGATGATACAGTTTCAATTATTGTTAAAATTTGCTCTGTTCTTATACTATCCAAACACTCAACAATGAGGGATATTTTATGTAATAGAATGATCAAAAAAATCTTCTCTATCAAAAGTTATGATATAATACAAGATTTTATACTTGCAACAGTAAACAGCGATGTTTTCAATATGATAATAATGCCAACATTTATAAAATATATTTCATATAACTTTTCACAAAACATGTTGGAAACATTAGCCAAAGTTTTCATTGCTAAAAATTTTGATGGATCAGGAATCAAGAAAGGTAAATAAAGAGAAATAAAACAAAGATGAGATTTTAACCTATGTTTAATGCCCTAAAACGAGTTATTATTGTAGAGTTATAAATTGTAGTACTACTTGAAATAATTACGTCAATCAATCATTTTGATTTAAGTATTGGAATATAGGTTAAAATCATAAATATCATTTATAACGTAACATTAAAACTTTATAACAATAAATCAACAATTTCAGATATCATCACAAATATACATCAAAATGAATTGCTAGCAAAAAATTTATGTAATTTAATAAATGAACAGAGCACAAGTGATATAATATTAACTATATTACTATGCCTACCTAATTTATGTAGGACTATTGAACAATCAACGTTGCAGAAGCTATCAGTTCTAACTAAATATGTTAATCAGGAGATTTCGAAAACTAATTCAACCAAAGAATTTATGTTTCTTTTATTACTATTTCAAACAAGAATGATCTTTGACTATAATGAAGATTTGGTTAATGACGCAATTGTAACAGTTAGCTATTTAAATTCCACAGTGGTAGATTTTAAAAGTTCCATCATGTTGCAACTTTTAAAAATTTGTTTAAATATTTTAAAATTTAAAGACCACGAAACACTTAACAACTCCATAAGATTATCAGTAACGGATAAGTTATGTAAGAGTTTAGCTTCTCATTGTCCCAAGACTCGTATGAGCACAATTGAATGTCTTAAAGCTTTGGATAACATTAACAAAGAAATGTTTCAAACTATGATAGAAATCGAGAAAAAGCCTGTAGATGTGTTCAATTATCGAGAACATATCATACTTTATGATAAATTAAGGTTATATATAGAAAAGAACGTAGAGTTAACATCTTCAAGAATGTACGTTCTCCAATTTTTTCTTGGACAACTTCACAAAAACTTTAAACTTTTATGGGAGCCTTTAATGAATAACATCGTTAAAATTATAACCGACCTTCCTGTATCTTCATTCTGGCCAATTTTAAAAATTAATTTGCAACACCAAATTCAACAAAATTCAATTGAACATTACAATGAAAGCGCCAACAACGAAATTCTTAAACAACTTTTGTCACAATTTGAACAAACCCAAGTGAATCATCATGATAGCCGACACCGTATTTTTATATGGAAAATATTAAGTCAACTTAGTTGTTGTGATGATAAAAATCGGGAAATAGTTGAGCTGTACTTAAGCTTTTATCGAAATGAGTATGAATATGTAGATCATAATATGTGAGTAGAAAAAATTATTCTAATTATTAAGTAAATTAAGTATAGTATCCCCTCTAATATTTCTCCACTGCGGGCATCGGCTTGAAGAAATATGGGAATAAAGAGAAATATGGGAATTTAGTGAAATCTTTGAATTTTCAATGGAAATTTTTTATTCAAGTGGTAAAATTTGGACTTCATATTGTTATATCACATTGATTTTACAAAAATGACGTTGAAATAAAGTGAACATAAATTTATTTATTATTTTTGATTGGAAATTACGCTATTCTGACTACATTTTTTCTGTTAATTGTTCAATGACAACCTCCCATATTTCTCTTTTTGAAAAAATATGAGAGGTTGTCAAATTTAAAATCAGGAGAAATACGAGAAAGTATACTGTACAATGGTAAAGAAAAAATTGAATAATCCCATTTCCCCTTATTGTATGAAAAATAAATTCATTAATTTTTAACTTGAAGAAGTTGAAAATTTTATATAAAAGATTTCAACTGTTGATGCAGAAATGTTCCTTGGGATATAAACAAACGATTTACAGTGAGGAAAATGAAAAACCTTCGACAGAAAAAAATGTATAAACACTTTTTGAAAAAAAAAATTTTTCATGTGTTAATTCTTTAAAATGATATTCTGTGTACGAGATTAAACTTATATTACTTTAAATACAAACTCCAGATTATTTTTATAAATTAATGTTTTTATAATACTTTTATATTTATTCAGGTCTACAAAGTGTATGTCCAAGAAAGTGTCGCCTCAGCCTTTCTGAGACGGCCAGGACCTTATTTTCGTTGGCTCGCGAAAAAAAAATTAGGGTGTCCATATAGAAAAATAGGGCTGCCATACAACTTTTAGTGAAAATTTTAAAAAATTCCATGAACTTTCCGGAAAATTAAAAAAATATATATATTTCTGAAATCTCCTCAACAAGAGTTACAACTTCTCCTCAGACACCAAAGACCTAACACGAACTTGAAAAACATTTTTTAATTTCATTACAAATTCTTAACAGAATGTGAACACATCGACTTGAAATTCAGTATTATCATAAAAAGTTTAACATTGAATAAAACTAAAAAGTAAAAAATAAAAAAAAATTAAAATATTATTAGTATTAAGTGGAAACCATTTTGTTTAAGAATATCAACTTTGGTCCAAGCACTCACAAAATTGATAGTTGGTTGAGTTTTTATTTAACTCCAAAATTCAAAATTTAACAAATTTGTGTTGAATCTCAAATACCTTATTTCGCTTCAAAGTTTCTAGTTTTTCACTTTATAGTTAGCCAAAGTTTATTTTAGAAGTTAAAAATTTCTAAAATAATGGCCAGAACTTTGTTTTCAATTGGATTTTTTTTATTAGACAATTATCATACATTGTAACTTACAACCTTCCCTGTTTCTCATTTTCATGCAGTAAAATTATTTATCAGACATGTCTGAAATCATAACATTTTGATTATTATGTTGACGATTTTTTTTTCAAAAAGTGCCCTGTGATGGGTTTTGAATTTTCCTCACCGTAGATCGTTAGGTTATATTCCAAGGAATCTTCTGCATCAACACATTTCAATTCAGCAAATATTGCATGCAAATATTCATGAAATCAATTATTATTCTACGCAAAATTTAACAACAACAAAAACATTTAAAGTACAGTACGTTATCTACAATAATAAAATACAATAAAATTTTTCAGTACATCCTCCTCGATTTGGAGTAAGTACGATTTTCAAACCTCAGTTTAAGAATTCTCATTGTTCTCAGTCAGCTATATTCTCTGTTGTACATACATAATCAAGCTTAAAATGACCTTGATCGACTAAATCCTTCATGTAATGAAATCTTACGTCAATATGTTTAGACCTGTTACTAAACTTAGAGGACTTAACTAACTCATTAACCGCGACCGTTGCGTTTACGCAACACTACTTTGAAGTCACTTTTCTCGTTCAAATCAAAAAATTTCTTTGTCAATCTTTTGTAGAGTCTTAATTTAAGATAT
>LN483416.1:489423-515799 GCA_900002565.1 Culicoides sonorensis
CATATGGGTCCTTGAAGGTATGTCTTTCATCTACATGAAACTTAAATCTAATTATCTATATAATGCAAATTATTTTGATATTGCTCTACTTTATCGGCTTATCCTAAAGACCTCTACTTTTTGATGCGTACAGTACAGAGAGTGGAGTATCTTGCTACGGTGCGGTAGTATCAATTTTTTCTGCTCTATACAGATTGGTACCAGCTGTTGATCAAGTTTCATGGTGTGTGTTCTGCTTTTTGTCGCACTATATAATCCATACAGGAGAAAACTACAGTATATAGTACTGATGATTGTCCGCTCTGAGTATCGAAACCCATGCCATCCAGTTGCAAAGCGAATGCTTTAACCACTGGACCATAGAAGCGGATGAATAACAAAAACATTTAAAGTACAGTACGTTATCTACAATAATAAAATACAATAAAATTTTTCAGTACATCCTCCTCGATTTGGAGTAAGTACGATTTTCAAACCTCAGTTTAAGAATTCTCATTGTTCTCAGTCAGCTATATTCTCTGTTGTACATACATAATCAAGCTTAAAATGACCTTGATCGACTAAATCCTTCATGTAATGAAATCTTACGTCAATATGTTTAGACCTGTTACTAAACTTAGAGGACTTAACTAACTCATTAACCGCGACCGTTGCGTTTACGCAACACTACTTTGAAGTCACTTTTCTCGTTCAAATCAAAAAATTTCTTTGTCAATCTTTTGTAGAGTCTTAATTTAAGATATTTTATAGCAAACAGTTGCATGGTTTTTGAATTTAAACCAAAAATTAAAAAATTATGAGCTAAACTTTTAAGAAAAGTCGCATTTTTTTCTCTCTCGTACAATGTTTCTGTATGTATTTGTGTAGGACTTATACGTATTTTGTTTTAGCTCTCCTGTAAAATTTTTATATGAAACCTAAAATTTTCATCGAAATGAAAAGTTTACATTTCAACCTAAAGAATAAATCATAGAAGAACTTTTTGTCTAAAACTCAATATTTTAGGAGCGGCAGTTAATGAGCTAATGCAATATCACTTTGACTGTCGGTATTGATGAGAATAGGTGCTTTGATGTTTAGATCGAAATCCTGGACCAAATTGTTCAACCAAGTCAACTCCTCAGCAGTCTCACACAGAGCCACATATTCTGAAATGAAGATAGGGTTACTAGATTTTGTTTCCTGCAACACCAGGCAATTGGATTTCCATACGAAAAGAGAATGTAGCCACGATTTGACTTGCGATCAAATCTATCCTCACCCCAATTTGCATCAGAATACCCTACTAGATCTCCAGATGACCAACTAAGACGCAATTTTAAATCCTTTGTTCCTTTGATATATCTACACAGTAAAAACAAAAGTTGACGTAAAACTTGCCGTATACGGCAAATTATTGCCGTACTATTTTTTCTACGGCAACTGTACGGCAACTCTACGGCAAGTTTTTGAACTTTGCACTACAGAATTTTCTGTATTTGAAATGTGATATTTCAGAATCTTATACAACATTTTAATTTTTGTAAAAAAATTTGAGTTTTAGAGCGAAAATTGTTAATTTTTCATACAAATTATAAGAAATTTATACAAACTAAACAATATGCCGTATAGAAATTGATAAAACATTCGACGAATTTTCGAAGGCCATAGATCCATAAAAACGATACCCTATCTCTTATGAAAATTACTATAGCTATTAATTAGCTATAAAAACTTTTAACGAACACAATTTTGAAAAACGAGAAACGCCAAACTTATTTTTTTTGTATATAAAATGGGATTCCAAAAGGCATTTTCGTTTGAGGACATTTTTTTCATTTTGTTAAGTAGTGTAATCATTTAACCTAGCAGGTTTCTTACCAAAATTTGATCTTGGCGGCGAGGTAACTGAAGTTCAGCTTCAACATTGTCTTATGAAGTATCAAAACTATTCTGCATCCTCTGTTTCTGTCGTATCTTCATGTGAGCTAGTGGGAGCTTCTTCATCAGGTTCTGATTCTCACTATCAGTATCATCATCATCACTAGAACTGCCTTCAAAAGATTCAAGTTTACGTTAAGATTTAAATTGAAATTGAAGAATGAATCAGGTCCACACTGTTTAACATTTTTATGTTAAATAAAAATAACATCTCGGCTAATGCTAATTTTATGAGTTTTGGGATTGGCAATTTTGAAACCTTTTGATTGCTCATCAAATCCAACAAAAATTCCTTTTGATGCATTATCATCAAGTTTTCGACGTTTCTGATTGGGAACCAAGACATACACTTCACATATGTAAAGATGCACCTGAATCAAAACACCATGAATACTCCCAATTGCCCATTCGGGCCATTTAAGCAGAGTCTTTATTTATTATAACATTTTGATTCACATATTTATCATCACTTTTCATAAATTTACTTTCTTTATTTATTTTAAATTTAAATAATTAACAATCACGTTTTAAATGACCTTCATTTTGACAATAATAGCATACAATTTTTTGTTTCTTTTTGGGACGCCCTCCCATTGTAACTGTAAAAGCAGTTTCAATGTCCTGGTGGTCCTTCTTCCGTTCATATTCTTCCATTAATTGGGCTTTGACATTTGGAACCGTAAGTCTTTCATCTTCCCGAACTTCCATGGATGCAACAAGTAGATCAATTCCGTCATTTTTCTCAAATGATTTACCATTGATTCTCCATTTACGATTTGCATCCGCAACAATTTCCTCAGGAGCCTTATTTTCTGGCCAGCAGTGTTACGACGATGAAAACTACGTAGTGCCTCCCATGTTTCACGTCCATTGTTTGAATTTTCTATATGTGACTGTCTTCTATGTGAAAACATATACATACATAGAATGAACTTCATATTTTGGGACCAATATGAATAATTGCTATCATTGACATTTTCAATTAAAATTACATTTATTGACAAGTTAAAATAATTACATGTCCTTCTTCTTAGGAGACACAAAGACAATCCCAACCCACGTCAAAAAGATTTTTCAATCCTGATAATTTCCATCAGAAAATATGAGTTTCAATATAATTTCTTCAAATTGAAAAAAAAGAATAATAATAATAATAATAAATTCTTTATTGTCGTGTTCTATTTTTCTACAATTTTTGATTAGTTCTAATAATTTAATGCATCGCTCGAGGGGGCTTTCAGCAAATTTCATTGGTATTTTATGTATCAGAGATAAGAATTATGTTGAGTAAAATGTGTAAATATTCGGAGAAAAATCTCTGCAAAAAACTCCATGAAAAAAAAAAAAAAAAAAAACCTTAATATATTTTTGGAATTAAGGCAAAAAAAAAATATTTAAATTAAAATGCGATAAAACTTAGGAATAAGTTTTTTGCACACCTTATATTAATATTTGCAACATTGTTCCTTATAAGCTTATATACAATAAAGCATTTTAATGGTTCAAATACGGTATTTTATTTGGTCAAGGGAAATGTATAAATGTAATGATATCATTTGTAGATATTTTTCTGAAGCTATAAACGAAAATATGTAAGAGTTTTGAAAAACCAGCAAAGCGAGCAAAGAATTGCTGTGATTTGCTTGATATGATTTTAATTTAAAAAATCTAAGATGAAGTTTTTTCCCATTGAATTTCGTATTTTTTTTAAATTATTTTCTGGAAGTACTGGAAGATTTTTCCAAAAAGACAAAAATATACAGAAGTACAGTACATACTGTTGATGTACCCTAATTTTAAGGTTATTTAGATGTGTGAAGTTAATATCCAGTATAAAAAAAAACAAATTATTTAAATTTTTTATGTATAAAATAGCCCGAATGTTTTACGGCAAGAATACATAGTGAATTCTAATGTTTTGTGTTCACCCAAAACAAATGTATAAAACTCATAAATAAAACCTGGTTTTATATCACAAAAATATAAATACTAATTGAGAATCATTTTTTTTATATATTGAAGAAGTAAAAATATGACGAGAAAGAATTAATATTTATCGTTTCAGGTCAGACGATTGTAGAAATAATGACACACTAGCAAAAGGAAGTCAACTTAAATTATTGAAAGCGCAACTTGAAGTTATTTATGTCTTAAAAAATCCGTTTACAATTTATAAAAAAGACGAAGTTTGTGAAACGTTAAAAGAACTTTTAATACAACATTCCAGTGATATTTCTTTGATTGCTGTAAAATGTCTTTTGAGAATAAAATTCAAAAATACTGCTCCTGAGATGAGGGAGCGCCTAATTGAACTAATGGAGGGCAAACCACTAAGTGAAATTACAATAGAAACACAATTCTTTAAAGAACAGCCAGAGTTACTTGACATCATAATGCGAATAGTTCATTCTAGATTAGTGCTGCATCATAAAAAAAACGATCGCATTGCATATTTAGTTTATAAAAGAAGAATTTTGGCATTTCTAAAAAATTTTTCAAAACAAAATATCAACGTTTTCCTCAGTATTACATTTAATGCAATTAATTGTGCTGAAAACAATCTAAACCGTATCAACAAAAAATTTTTGCTAGCTAATTTACAATTATTGTCATTAATTTCATCAGAATTAAGAGGATATATCGATGAAAAAGGAGTTAAGTCTTTGATAGAAGTTATATTAAAAATAAGTTTTTTATGCATTGATCAACCCTTTGAAGCAGAGATTCGTTCAAAAATGTCACAATGTTTATGTTGCATTTTTTCTCAATTCTATGAGATAAATTTTGAAAACTTGTATGAAAATATTTTTTCATCAATTATATGGCCTCAAATGAAAAGTTTTGAAAAAGATTGCATAGTATCCATATCAGGTCTCTTTAAATTATTTATTGAGTGGAGTAAAAACCCTAAGTACTTTACGTTACTTTTCCGAAAACATCCTGATGATCTAAACAGCTCTCCCATGGACAATATTTTTAAATTATTGATGAATATCAGCACATCCAATCATATTAAAATGACTATTTATAAGTTATTAATAAATATTATATCTGATAGTGACAATTTTTCAGATCACAATACGATGATTTTACCATACTATCATTTATTATTAAGGGCTTTGAATAATGACATACATAATGATGTGATTATGTTAGAAAAACTGGATATAATTCCATTTTTAGAGATTTTAATGGAAACTCAAAACATAGATTTAAATGAATTTTTTAAAGTGATTCTTAATTTGATCAATAGTAAAAAGGTATTAAAAAATGAAGATAAATTAAAATCATTATTAAAAATCTTAAGTAGTTCTAACTATAAATTGAACGACACCAAAGAGCTTATTGGAAAAATTGCTCCTTTATTTGATTATATTACAAATATTGATAACAGAAAATTGTTATGTAGAGTTTATAAAAATATTTCAAACTTGGAAGATGATTCAAACATCTTAATGTGCAAAATAATAGAACATATAAATGCATTCGATCGAAGATGGAATAATCAACCGGACTATAACAAGCGATATGAGGCATTTACTTTCATAGATCGCTTTGTCGAAATGTATGATTGGCGTGAAGATTTAGTGCATTTACTGTTTCACAATTGTATGTATATATTAACAAACGACAGTGACATATTTTTGAGGAATCAAGCTTTTAAATATTCGGTTCTCATTATCAAAAACATTGATTCACGTTTTGATGATTGTCAAATCAAGAAATTGATCAACGGCCTATTTCTAAATACGATAGCTAGAAAATTAAAGAATCCGAAAGTAAAATGCAGATCTGAATGTATACAACTATTAGGAGAACTGGTTTACAAGTTCACTGAGCACAATGAAGTTTTGCAAAACTTCAGAGCGATATCGAATAAAAAAGATATCGAACAAGATTTTTTCGCAAATATTGTCCATTTACAAGAAAATATACAACATAGAGCAATTATGAAATATGTCAAACTCGTCCAATCTGATATCTGTAAATTCAGTCAGCAGTCATTAGTTAAATTTATTATTCCAATTTTTTCGTATTACATTTGTAATGAAAAATATCGAAAAAATTCTAAAATTATAGAAGTCGTAACGATGGCAATTTCAGAAAGTGCTGGAAAATTAACATGGAATAACTATAAAACTCTTTTGAAGGAATATCTAATTAAATTATCTAAGGAAATTCAATTTCGGAAACAGATGATCAATGTTTGTATTGGAATATTAAATTCTTTTCATTTTAAAGAAGATTTTCAGGTAAGTTCCTACATTTTATCGAAATTCCAACATTTTAAAAGGTTGTAAAAGTAATATACGCTATACGGTCAAGTAAGGCAAAGTAATAATTTAAAAAAGGTTGTATTTGTATTGTACAATGTTTATACCAATCCAAATGTAAGATTTTATTAAAGTTTAAATTGAGTCTATAAAAAATCATAAATGTACTAATAAGTAAGAAATTTTATGATTTTTGACTTATTTTAAACAAATATTTGCACTCTTAATCAAAAACCAGTGGGATTATTATTAGGGATATTTTGTACTTGTGATGTATTAGAAAATTCGAATGTCCTTGTTATGACCTTAATTCGTTTGCATTTTATTACAATTTTATATTGTATTCGCGCTCTTTACTTTTAACCTCTTTAGCAAACGGTTCATTTGAGACCCATATTCTAGTGTTTATCGATCAAAAAAAATATAGGGTGTCCAAACAAAAAATAGGGTGCCTAAGACACAAACATATACAATTTTTAATTATAACAGTCTCTTGTTAATGAAAATTTTGCTATTGAACAGCACAAAAATTGCACAAGTTTCAGATTTTAATTTTTACGCTTGTTTTTTTATGTTTTCAAGTTTAAATTTCGAAAACTTGTAATTTTTAAAGTTGATAAATTTCAGATGAAAGGAGAATTTCGTCAGATCTTGGACTGTAGTTTTTTTTTGGAATTAAACTTACATCAAAATGTAGAAATGAAAAACTCTTTTTTATAACTGATTTCTTTGCTAAACGTGTCAAAACTGATGATTCTAAAATTGAACCTGGATCTGTTATCACTGAATTTGAATAAATTATGGAGAGGGCTTTCAAATTAAGATTATTTCAGACAAACAAAACAGTCGAAAAAATATCAAAACTTATGGAAACTCTTGTATTCTAAAATTTCTTCTTTGCAATGCAATTTGTTAGCGAACCCTTTTTATAAATTTCAGAAGACATCACTGAGTGAGACACTAGAGGGCCAGTGGAAAATCATATTAAAAATTAATTAATAAAAATTGTTTTTTTCGAACTTCTTACTGGCCTTCCACTGGTTTCCCTCTGTTTCCACGAATGTCGTACTTGAGCCCCACTATTCTGCCGCTTAAAATCTTAAAATACTTTGAAAAATAACGAGACTTCTAAATTCCTTTCAAATATAAAATAAAATTTTTGGAAGTAAGGCCATTAAAATTTTCCTTTTTGTTCCCCGTCGCCTCCTACTTCTTTATTTCACAAAAGTGAAGAGGGAATAATAGTAATAAAATAATGAAAACCATTGAAAATCTTGAAAATATTTAACTATCTTAAATTTTTCAAATTTTAAAAACAGTTTTACTGAATATTTTGTTAATTTCAAAATGCAGAAAATCCAAAACTTACTTAATTTGCTTGATTTTTTTTTCAATAAATATTTAAAATATTTTTCACATGAAAAAATTTTTTCATGACATTTGTTTATAATTTTTTTTTTCATCATTAGGCCGCGACAAATGAATTTTAAAAGTTTTGTCCGATGCCCCTTTTGAAAAGTCAAAAAAGACGAGGGGCAAAAAAAAAAATTTGTTTTTGAACCGGATTTTCAATATAAAATTCATGTTTTTTAGAAAATTTAAACGATTTTTAAGTAAAATTTACGTTATTGAGTTAAATTAGCCAGAAAAAAACTAAATAAACGAAAAAAAAATCAATTAAAATTCCTTTTACGAAATCGAAAATTTTTAACGGTCATAGTTTTTAAAATAAATTTTGTTAATTTCTGAGTGTCACCAAAATCAGAATTGATCGATTTGATGATTTCTTTGTAAAATGTTGCCAATTACATTCTCAAAAGACGATTAATTACAAATGTAAGTAATTATACGTCTGTTATTAGTGTTATTTCAAAAAAAATTGCCTCAAAATCATAATTTGTAAGTGGAACTTTTTTTTTTCCAAAGCCCGGGTAACATAGGCTATAAAAAAATTAGGGTGCCCATACAAAAAAGTAGGGTGACCAGTGAAAAACCGATTTTCCGAAAATTTTCCAAGAAAATGGAAAAATTTTTTCATGCCAAAATTTTCGCCTCATCATTCTGAGCAACTTTCCAGAAGACACCATATACCTAAAACGAACAGGAAAAAATTTTTTCTCATACAAGTCATTTTTCATTCACATTCACCACAATGTCACTCTTATTACAAGTTCTTCTTTGTATTTTATGCACAAAAAAAGTTTTTTTTTCGATTACGCCTAAACGGTTCGAAATAGACCCATGGTATGTTCTAGTCATATTTACCCATCCAAAGCCCGGGTAACATAGGCTATAAAAAAATTAGGGTGTCCATACAAAAAAATAGGGTGACCATGAAAAAACCGATTTTCCGAAAATTTTCCAAGAAAATGGAAAAATTTTTTCATGCCAAAATTTTCGCCTCATCATTCTGAGCAACTTTCCAGAAGACACCATATACCTAAAACGAACAGGAAAAAAATTTTTCTCATACAAGTCATTTTTCATTCACATTCATCACAATGTCACTCTTAAAGGAATGTGCTTTATGTACAAACAACAAATTAATAGCATTTAATTTTTATTACAAGATATCTATTATATTCACTGTAACTTCTAAAGAGTCGAAGTCATTAATAAGTTAAAAATTAATAATATGGATCGAATGATTCTGAGTGTTATAAATCAAAAGTAACACTTAAAAATAAAAAACTCAGTCCAAAATCTAATGATATTCTATTTTCTTCTGAAGTTTACCAACTTCAAAAATTACAAGTTCTTTGTAAGTGAACTCAAAAACGAAAAACAAGTGAAAAAATATCAAAATCTAGAACTTGTCCAATTTTTGTTCTGAATAATCTATCAAACATTGTTCTAATCAAAAATTGCACAAGTTCTAGATTTTGATATTTTTTCACTTGTTTTTCGTTTTTGAGTTCACTTAAAAAGAACTTGTAATTTTTGAAGTTGGTAAACTTCAGAAGAAAATAGAATATCATTAGATTTTGGACTGTGTTTTTTATTTTTATTACCATTATTCATCCCTCCTTCTTCTTATTATTTTGAGCGGACTGCGACAAGAAACAAAAAGCAAAATTGTAATGGCCTAAGTGGAAAATTTAAATTAAGATGAAAAAAAAAAAGTTTAAATTCAAATTTAGAACATTTAATTTTTTGAAATAAGACGGGTTTATTTTGACAGTCTGCACCAAAACTTTTGCAAAATTAGTAAATTGTGAAGTTCACAAACAATCTACCAGCTGATTATCACAATTTTACTAATTTAAAAAGTAATTTGAATATTTTTACATACAATTACAACTTTAGTAAATCTTAATTTAATTGAATTATTTTTGTAATGAAATATTCTTTAAAAAATTATTATATGCTTTACTACGAAAGTTGTTGGAAAATTAATAGTTGTTTTTTTTTCGTGTGTATAAATGATCAAGCCTTGAATTTTTGTTGTTTCTGTTTGACCCAGATAAGGCGGCATAGTGTCCCATTTTTTATAAAAAAACTGCAATTTTTAAAAATTAAAATATTTTGTTCTTGCAAATTTTTGTGTTGATTTCATAAAAAAAATTCTTAAGAATCATTTAGAACAGTTTTCGATAATGTTGATTTATGAAAAGTATGATTTTAACCGGATTTAAGTTAAAGTTGCGTGTCCTTCTGGAAGGACTGTAGCCTAATCTGGGTTAATACAATCATATTTGAATGCTTTGATCAATAGTAAAATAAAGTAAATGAATTTCATCTAATAATTTATTATTAAATTTTCAGGACCGTGATAATAAACAAAGTTATGAAAAAGTTTTGAATTTTATTTCGAACGACATTCTTCCATCTTTATTAAAAATTATAAATGATCCATCATCATTATCACCAGTCAGTAAAACACGAGACGAAAAATATACTTCAGATAGAGAAAACGTATTAATGTTATCCTTGGCACAACCAGTAGTTAAACTTTTACAAAAGTTACCTAAAACCTTGTTTGACTTACACTTTGCCAGTGTTATTTATAAAACATCAGTTTTTCTTAAATCTAGATCAAAAGCTGTAAGAATTATTGCCAAAGATACTTTGCGAAAAATACTCGTTTTTGTTGGACCAAATTACTTAGAACCGATAGTTAATCACTTGTCAAGCTGTCTTACAAAATCCAATGAAATTCACATTTTAACAGTTAATATTAATTGTTTGATAGAATCAATAATTCAATCAGCAAAACCATCGCATTTGGAATCAATTTTGAATATAATTCTTAAAATATGCTTAACAGATATATGTAGACCAACAGATAATTATAAAAATGGCATGCGATTACTTAATCGTAGAAATGACACCATGCCTAGTAAAAAAAGCTATAACACATTGGAAATTTTAGCATCTGGTATATCAGAAAAATCTATTTTGGATATCATTACTTGTATTAAAGAAAAAATAAATATAGCGCACTCATACATCGAAATTCATCGAATACAAGAATGCTTAGATCGAGTGGTAATTGGTTTGTGCAGAAATAGAAATATAAAAAAGGAGAAACTTCTTATATTATCGCATGGGATATTGTGTGAAAATATTGATGAGCTTTTTTTGAAAAAGGAAAATGATAAAATGTCTAATACTAAAAAAACAACTTCTCCAATTGATGTAAACTCATTGCTTATTCCTGCACAACCAAGAAGAAAAAGCAATACTATTCAAAAAGGTTCCAAATGGAAAAGTGATACAAATGCAAACCTTCTCATAAGATTTGGTTTGACTATTTTACACACACTTTTGAAACAAAAAATGATTGTGAGTAAAGAATTTCACGACTATTTAGATCTACATATTTCAAAACTCATATATTTTGTTCGGTCAACTGATGTGAAAATTAAAATATTAGCACTGAAATGTGTATCTTGTATGTGGAAGTTCAAAATAAAAACCAATATATTGATAGAACATGAACCAAATCTTATAAAATGTGTTTTTGAAATAATTCAAAAATATGTAGATCAAACTATCGTTTGCAAAGATGAAAACCTGCAACTCATCAAATATGCTTTTAAATCAACAATTCTTTTCCTCAAAAATATCTATACTTATGAGCTTATTCCTGCAGAAATAGAACTTTTGCTGTCTTTTGTTCAGAATGAAATGGATAATCCTAATCAAAATTCGATGGCTTTTGCACTTCTTAAAACTATAATTGAAAAGAAATTACAATCAAAGACAATTAGCCTAGTAATTAACAAATTAATGGAACTAAGTATTTATTCAGAATATGAATGGACAAGAAATCAAAGTAAATTAGTAATTTTATTACATCTAAATAATTACCCATCAAATAAAAATCAAGATTATTGTATAAAGTTTTACTTGAAAAATGTAAGAACTGAGCTACGATATTTACAAAAAAGTTCTATATTCATGGTACATCAATTGGTTGGATTTATTAATCAGGTAATATTAAAAGGCTTTGATATTCTGAACTTTTTTTTATTGTAATAATTTAATGTATTTTGTTTTATTTTCAGGAGTTATTTAATAACCATTGGAATTCATTAATGAAAAAATTAAATGAATTGTTTCTAACTAACGAATTTGAAACTAATTGGTCACGAATCGAAGACTCATTAAAAATCATATTAAAAAGATTAGGAATTGATCAATTAGACAAAGTTTTTAATCAACTAAAAGTTTCATTTCAAGAAATTTCGAAATTCAAAGAAAATAAAAGGACATCTTTAAAATTATGTACCCTCTTATTGGAAACTCAGAAATCATTTTTCAGTGAAAAGTTAAATGACATCATTCCAGAAATTTTAATTTGTTTAATGCCGACTCCTGTTTTAAATATCCCTGGAAAGTTTGTCTTACAAAACCATGGTAATAAAAGTGCAGTACATAATCAGCTTAAAGAAAATACAGAAGATCATATTTATGACACACTAAATTTGTGTTCAATTATACTTGAAGAATATCCTTTAAACAGCACTAAATTTATTTATTCTTCCCAATTAGCTAAAGCAATAATAAGTTTAGCTCCAAATTACTTACATCGAAATTCGACTAATAAAATAAAGATTTTATATTTGCATTTAGTCAAAAAAATTTGGTCGCAAATTTCAGTTACTAACTATATTTTGGCTGTACAACATAATCATGAAATGGATGGACTCCCTTTTTCATCACCTAGAGAAGAAATTAAAAACTTAGTGCAAAGTTTATTAACTGAGTCTCAAGATTGTTTAGATGAAAGCACTTTAAAGATCATTATAAGTTTATTCTTTGAAATAGCTATGTTTGTATCGAAGATTGATACAACCATCTTTGATGTTCAGAAAATAAATTCTAAAAACTTAGATTTCATTTGGATTTGCAGAACTTTCAGCCAATTTTTAAGGACATATTCTGGAAAAACCAAATCAGCCGCACTTGTAAGTATTGAAATAATTAATAACAAACAATTTTTAATCTTATCAGGTTAATTTTTTTCCCCTTATTGCGATTTTTCTATGTTTTTGTTTTGACGTCAAAATGAAGAAACCAGTCAACACTGTTGTCTTGAAACCTTCATTATAAGACAAACATACAAGTGAAAACTTGTTTATTAATTTTTTTTTATATTTCACATGGTTTTAACATCAAATCTTTAGAGTAAGATTATTATAATGATCTTTCGAATGGGACTTATAAGTTTTCGATATTCCAACTTTCTATACTATGAACACTCTTAATAGGCAGGTCAAAAGAGCCATTGAGATTTAAATATCAAACTTTTCTACTAGCATTCAAAATAAGGTAGCTATGAGGCTTGGAAAATTGGGTCTAAAAAGCACCCTTCAAGGTTGCTCTGCAGGGAAGTTGAAAACTTTATTGTATTTTCTGTTTTGAAGATCAAAGAACATCCAAATATAAAAAAATGTAATGTATGTTCGAATTTTGTGGACTTATATTTCATTTTTGGTCAATAATTGTTTTAAAAAATGTTTGATCAACAAAACCCAATTATGTTATGTGTTCTATGGTTAACCCTTAAGTAAGAAACTTATTTTACAATCATAGATAAGAAACAGTCGTAAATTTTACGACTATTAATTAAAATTAAATTATTTACTAATTTAATAAATAAAAATTATTTTTATTGAATCAGTCTATTAAAATCAACGTTTAAGAGTAAGAATATCACATTAAAACAATACTTAAATCGTTCTTGAGGACAATGGGAGCATAATTGTGCTCTATGTTCGTAACAAAATGGCTGCTTGCAGTAATTGATCGTCATTCGTCGACGTTCTAATGGACACAACTTGCAAGTGGTACGTTTCATTTCTGAAGGTCGTGGTTCATCCTCAGGTACATCACATTTGAGTATAATTGGAATGTCTCTCTTAAAACAGCGTCTCAAATTTACGGTCTTAAACTTATCAAAAAAACATTGTAAATAGTGAGTTTATCAGCTAAATTGCATAAAAAATTTGAAATTTTCACTAGTTTTTGATGTGTTGGTTTAGTTTTATCGATATTTTTATCAGTGGTCACTAGAATACGATATAAAATTTATAAAAATTCGAAAACGACTTTCATGTAGTTGATTGAATGGCTCACAATTGATCGTGTGGGTCAAAATTATCCTATTTATGCTACATAACTCAATTACATCAGATTTTTACGTTTTTGAATTGATTTTGCGATAAACATGCTAAATTAACACAAAATAAAACATGAATTTGTTTTTTTTTGCATTTAAAATTCAAAAATCATATCTCTTCATTGTGCATAAAAACTGACGTAATAAAGAAATAGTCGTAAATTTTACGATTCACTTTTTGTTTCATATATAATGCACTCTTCAAAGTAAAAAATAAGAAAGCCAAAATGTTTTACGATTTAAGAGAGGAGCATACCGAAAGCCTTGAGTTGATAAAATGTACCGTTAAAAAGTTATTTCAAGTAATAGACACCTAGTCGTAAAATTTACGATATATTCTTACTCCAGGGTTAAAATGTAAAAAAGTTATAGACAAAATAAGAAATTTTCAAACTGGTTGCCATGTTGAAAAGTCAAAATTTTCAAAACAAAAAGACTCTTCCCATGTTAAAATTTGTCATTTCACAAAGTCTTACAATTATTCAATGACTTTTAAATTTTTATTAAATGCATGAAAACCTTCTAACATACGATCTTTGTTTATGAAACGAAAACAAAAAAGTCCTATAACTCCTTTCTAGCAAAATATTTTTTAAAGTTCTTTTGGCAAAACTTAAACTATGGCATACTTTGTTTTCTAAAACCATAAAATTGTCAAAACAGTGAATTATATTAAAATAAATCCTCTCTTGTAAAATTTTAAAAATCAACATACGCCTTTTGTTTATTCCTTCTACGATATTGTTTTAGCTGTACATGATTTTGGACGTTATTTTTTTTCGCCTGAAATAACTGGACCTTATTTGGATCTCTTGGATCTTAAATTGAAAAATCAAAATAAAAAAAATATTTTTTTCGATCTTATAAATATTTTCAATTTTTTTTTTTTTAAACGCGTCCAAAATAATGTGCAGCAAAAGAAAAGAAAATTAACCCCATATTTAAAATTTTCCTGGGCATAGTTAGACCTATATCTTTAGTTTGGCCTTTTTAAACCTTTTTTGAACTTTAACCTGCTTTTGGAAGATCAAAGGAGTTAGAAAGTTAAGATCTAAGAAGGAAATTAATTTTTCTTGGTTTCTTACCGATTGAAAAAGCTAAGTTAGATGATTTTTAACACTTTTTTTGACCTGCCTTTTCATATGGAATTAAACATATACAAATAAAATTTTATATTATCCCAATGTCACATCATCGTTTTCCAAAAAGCGGCCTTGTACCAAAAAGCTTCTTTACCATTTTAGTTTTATATAATATTTATTTTATAACACCTTTATATTTTACTTATGTTTAGTTTCAGATATATAAGACAATATATATTCTATTTTTTTTTATTTAGAAAATACACCTCTATAAATATTTGGAAAAAAATATAGAACAAATGAAATGTGAACAAGTTTTGTTATTGGCGAAATATACAGTAGATCATCTCTACAGGGATATGAACAGTGAGGATAGTTTCGAAGTCAAAGATTTTGCTACTCGAGTCTGGAAATGTCTCATACAAAAAATAGAAAATCAACCTTTAATGGCATCAGAGCTACAATTAGTCTTCAAGAATGCCAAATCTGCTTATGAAGATCAAAAAAATAAAACAAGCCTCAAAAGGAAAATTACAGTTGTTGGAAATAAAAAGAAAAAAATTAAAAACTAATATTCTAATAATTTTTAAACCAAAATGAAAAGTTTATAGAAGATATGTCATAAATTTAATTATCATAACAATTTTTTTTCTTTTGTATAGAAGATAACTCCTAAGAATCGTTACTTTGCAAAAGATAGTTATTAATTGTTATTATTTTAATTTATTCAATTTTCATTATTAATATAATAAAGCATAACAAATTGTTGTACAGTTTAATTTTAAGTCTTACAGTCTAAAACTTACTAGAATTTGATGTTTTGACATGAAGGCCTTACGGCATGACAGTTATTAAAAAACGGCGTATCACTTGAGAACAAAAAAAGATGGAGGATTTATCTTTTTAGCATATTTTTCTAATTCGGACAAAAGTTCCGAAGAAAATTCTGAACCATATTAGGTAATTTTTGAAGTGTTCTGAACACTACTTTGAATAATTTGTTATTTTTAAAAAAACTCAGTTCAAAGTCTAATGAAGTTCTCTTTTCTTCTGAAGTTTACCAACTTCAAAAATTAAAAGTTCTTTGAAAGTGAATTCAAAAATGAAAAATAAGTGAAAAAAATATCAAAATCTAGAACTTGTACAATTTTTGATTAGAACAGTGTTTAATAGATTATTGAAAACATATTATTATTTATAATTATTTATTATTATTAATTATTTTTCGTTTCTGAGTTTACTTTCAAAAAACTTTTAATTTTTGAAGTTGGTAAACTTCAGAAGAAAAGAGAAGTTCATTAGATTTTGGACTGAGTTTTTTATTTTTAAATGTTAATTTAGATTCTCAACACTCAAAATCTAGGGGAGTCACCGGTATGGTAATTTTGTGTAAAATTTATCAAATTTTAACAAAATTCAACATTACCATACTTTGCATACCTTATACATTATGCGTATGGTAATTTTTATACATAAAGTATGGTATGTCAATTTTAATAGGTCTAAAATGCATTTTTTAGCAATTCACGTTTTTTTAAGCGATTTACGTTTTTTAGCATTTCGCGATTTTTGTAAGTTAAAGGTAAGTTAAGGTAAGTTAAAAATCATGTTTTTTTTTAGCGATTCGGGGTTTTTTCACGGTTTGCTCTTTTTTTCTTCTTTCTGATATTTTGGATTTTCTGACTTTTCCGAAATTTTCACATTAACCGCCCTAAATTTAAGAATGGGAATATATTTTGTTCAAATAATTGGAAAACCTATATTTGATAAAATTGGATATAACAATTGATTTATTTTCTTTTCTTAAATTTTACCATACTTTTCATACTGATCTTCATATGTGTATAGAAGATATGGTAAAATTTATCATTTTACGTACAGAACAAAGGTATGGTAAATATAAAAAGTATGGTAAATGTAAAATTTACCATACCTATGTATATTTGAATAGAAGAGGTAAGGTAAATTTCATAATTTTGTATGGTAATTTTTAGCATCGGTATGGTGTAGCAGTGATTGCCCCTTGCTCGAAAGTTAATAATTTACCATTCATTTTGTCACTTGCAAATTTCACATACAAAAATTTGAGATTTCCGTATCTGTATCTATAGAAAATTAATTAAATATACTAATCAAATATATTCCGTAAGTTTATGTTAACTCATTTGCGTCATCCGTTGCGTCAACGCAACACTTACTTCACGTTCAAATAAAAATATTTCTTTGTCAATCTTATTTAGAGTCTTAACTCATTCGCGTCATCCGTTGCGTCAACGCAACACCTACTTTGAGGTCACTTTTCTCGTTCTTATCAAAAAATTTCTTTGTCAATCTTTTTTAGAGTCTTAATTTAAGATGTTTTGTATCAAACAGTTGCATGGTTTTTGAATTTAAATCAAAAACTAAAAAATTATGAGCGAAACTTTTGAGAAAAATCGCGTTTTTTTCATTCTCGTACAAGATTTCTGTATGTATTTGTGTAGCACTTATACGTATTTTATTTTGGCTCTCCTGTAAAATTTTAGTATGAAATCTGAAATTTTCATCGAAGAAAAAGTTGTTCATTTTTACCTAAAGAATAAATCATAGAAGAAATTTTTGTTCAAAACTCAATATTTCTAGGAGCGGCGTCGAATGAGTTAATTGATTATTCACCATGCCTAACCAAACAATCAATTTAGGAGATCCTTGATTTTTTGTTGGATTGTGCCAGTGAAAATTAACATCAGACCATAATCTTGTAGAATATTTAAATAAATAGAAAAAATAAATTAATTATCATTGAAAAAAAAGCAATAGGTTTAGGTTTAGGTTAGTTTTGTGACAGAACAGGTTTAGGACGCATCAAGATTTCTTTAATTTATCAATGAAAATTAATATTTTTTAATGAAATAAAGATTGTAAAAGATAATTCAGAATCTACACTATAACACTGAAACGGTTTTTTCCCTATCAATGTGGAAAAAAATAGTTTATTCTTTAAAATAAAAAATAATTTTCACCACTCTACATCAAAATAAAAAAATTGCTGTTCTTGGTTATTTTATAAATTATTATGAATAAAAGCATTTTTGACTATTTATATTGTTATTTTTACATATTTGAATTATTTAGACTCTAAACTTTTGATTTGATATAATATTTTGTAATTAGATCACATTTTTTATAACAAAATAAGTAAAACAAAAATTCATTGAAAATACATATTATGAGACGCACAAATATTAATTGCGTGGACAATATTTTATCGTATGTGTATAAATACAAAAAACATATGTTTTTGAACAGAACATTTTGTTGTGTGTCGAATATGGCCGGACAATAAATTTGATTGTGTTTATGTGATGAAAAATGGCAAATTTATAAATTCAAAAATATCAAGGAAAATTAAGATTTTATAAAATATTATTAATTGAAATCAAAAGTAAACATAATTAACTAAAAATTTAATTGTTGATAATTATGATAATTTTTTTAAATATGTATTTAAATTGATTGTCCCAAAACTAATTTACCGTCCTAGTCAATAGATTAATTGTCCAATAACTATTAAATCACATGAATTTTTAAATCCAATATTTTATCAAGTTCTGCTTATTTTTTTCGTCTATCAATTGCAGAATTTGAAAGAACAAGATCAAAATTAGTAAATATAATGATTTTTAAAACATTCTTAGCTAAATATGAATGTTTAAATATTAAGTAAAAATTCAATGATCTAACTCTTGGACAATTGCTCCGAAACCCTACCTAAAATTCTGTTTGTTCATCGTCCCGTTAACGTGAAAGAGAGCTTCATCGCTACAAATAACCATTCTGTGAAAATTTGGATTGATTTGAAATTGAAGCTGAAACCAGTGGCACATTTGTAATCGTGCAGTGTAATCTTGTGGTTGTAATGTTTGTACTTCCATAAGTTTAAATGGGTGGAAATCATCTTTCAAAATGGAATAAACTCTTGATTGTGGCATTTCCGTTGCTAGGCTTATTCTTTTGATTGATGAATGAGAATCTTCATTTACGCAATGATGAACTTTATTGAAATCTGTCGAAGCTACAGTTTTCTCTTTTAAAATTTCATTTTTTTTTCAGCAAAATAGAGAACCGACCCAGTAGTTTTAAAACGCATCATCAAATTTGCAATCTAAAATAATGTGTACTCTCTCTTGGATCGTAAGATTCATGATAATTATTATTTTTATTTAATTTAATAATTAAGATCCACTCACATCAAATGATGCCAACAAAATGAAAAATAATGATTTTATTTATTTATTTTGACAGTTTGCATAGCAACGCATAAATTGTATGTTATCTTTGTTGTTAATATTTTTAAATTTTTCATGCAAAGTGATAATTTTCTTACGTATAAATATTAATATTTATTTAAAAACACTTAAATGATTTATAAATTATTATTTATAAAAAAAAAAATAAAATATTTTTTATTTTTTGAAGATTAATAAATATCAAAAAATATTAATAAATATCAAAAAATATTAATAAATATTAATAAATATCAAAAAATATTAATAAATATTAATAAATATGAATAAATATTAATAAATATCAATAAATATTAATAAATATTTATAAAGATTAATAAATATTTTGATCAAATATCAATAAGGATTAATGAAGAATAATAAGGATTGATAAAAATTAATGACGATTAATAGATAATACATAATAAATAATAGGATTAATAAGAAACAATGAAGATTAATAAAACATATTTTCGAAGACTATTGAAGATTAATAAATTATTAACCGAGATTGAAATTGGTTTTCAAAAAGACCCTGTACATCAATAATAACTTTATTATATATTTATACATTATATAAAATATGATATATTTGAATATTGATATATTATGAAAATAATTAAAAAAAACATGGAACTTCAAAACATTAAAAATATTTAAAATGAATAAAAAAAATTTTTTTGAAACAAATTTTATGTCATGATTATTATGATGTTTTTAGCCTTATACCCTTCTCCAATCATCATCGGAAAAAAAAATATTTATGAGCAAATATGATTCAGTGAAAATGTAATTTTTAAGTTGAACCATTACTACACAGTATTATAAAATCCATTACATCTCGTTTATCAGCTGATTATTTTAAATCAGGTTCATTACATATATATGTATTACAATATACTGAAAATTGCATAAAATAATTTTTGCAGAAAATAATCATGTCAGTGTTATATTGACTGTTAAATATATAAAACATATTAAGCTTAAAAGTTTTTTTAAGTAAACGATATCATTAGCTTTTTCATTAGTACTCATATTTAAACTTTTAAAGAAAATTATAAAGCTTATATCCTTTTCTGAAAAATGCTATTTATTTTAAATACTAAACAAATGCAAACTTAGTAAACTAAATTACATAATTAAAATTACATAATACTTTCTCTTTTTTGTAAAACAAGACTTTAAAATCAAATAAATATTATTTTGAAAACAGTTTTTTTAACTAAAAATGTTACATTTATCTTTACTTTGGATCATCATTTTATTCATGCTTATCGTTATTGACATCAAAAAACCTAAAAATTTTCCCTTAGGTCCAAAGTGGTTGCCAATTTTAGGAAGTGCTTTACAAGTAAAAAAATATAGAGAAAAAACAGGTATGTTTTGTAAGGCAATTGAACAAATTGCTTCTCAATACCAAAATAACAAAGGCCTACTTGGTTTAAAAATTGGTAAAGATCGCATAGTCCTCGCAATATCTAATGAATCTTTGCGTGAAATGATGCTAAATGAAGACTTAGACGGACGACCAACTGGTCCATTTTACGAAACAAGAACATGGAATTTACGTCGTGGAGTATTGTTAACTGACGGTGAATTCTGGCAAGAACAACGGCGTTTTATTGTCAAACATTTAAAAGAATTTGGGTTTGCAAGGAGAGGAATGTTCGATATTATCCAAAACGAAGCAGAATATTTATTTAAAGATATTTTTAACATGGTAGAGAGAGCAAATGGTAAAGTATTAACTGACATGCAAGGATTGTTCTCAACGCCTGTACTTAATACTTTATGGGTAATGATGGCAGGTAAACGTTATTCACGTGAAAACAAAACTTTGAAAGAGCTTCAAAAACTCCTGCATCAACTTTTTACTTCTATCGATATGGTGGGATGCCTTTTTAGTCATTTTCCGTTTTTGAGATACCTTGCACCTCATAGTTCAGGCTATCGTCCATTTTTAGAAACTCACGAACATATGTATGATTTCATTAGAAAAGAAGTTGAAAATCATAAAAGAAATTTTCAAATCGAAAGCGAACCAAGAGACTTAATGGATGTATATATAAAAATTATTTTGGTAGAGAAACAACTTAATACTTTTTCTGAGCAACAATTATTAGCTGTTTGTTTAGGTATGATTATTTAAGTTTTTAAACTTTTATTATTTTTTTTTTGTACTTTTAATTTATTACTGTTTTCATTTTATATTACAATGTTTTTACTGCCACTTTATGGAAAATTTTAAGAAATTATAATTTTTGATAGTTCAAACAAAAAAAGAGCCTCTTTTTAAAGTCGATCTTTTCAAAATATGTTAGATTTTAGCCCAATTCTACGAAATATATGAATTGGGAGACTTATAAAATAATTTTTCATTCATAAATTTACAAAATATTGATTTGCGTTATAAGTGTTATACCTTGCATGAAGCGGGCGTTACATTTAATTGAACTGTGCAGTAATGTCTAAAGATTAAGTCTTAACGTAGACAAAAGAGTTTATAAAAAATCTTAAATATGTTTTTTTTTTGCCATTTTTAGTAGTGGGACGTGTTCGATTTTTATAAGATTCTATAGCTTTTATATTCAGTAATACTATATTGTACCTTTGCGCAAATGAACCATGATTTGCACACACTCATATATTTTACTAATTTATATCGAAATTTTCACTATCTGAGCTTATTTTATATGAAAGACACATTAATTAGAGTCTTTTAAACATATTTGTATGTTCATTTTTGATTATATTAATATTAAATACTCAGAAACACGAAAAAATTCTATGTATATCATTTTATTTTATTTTTTATAATACTTTTATATATATTCAAATCGACAAAAGGGAAGTAAGGGAAAACGTCGCTGCAGCCTTTCTGGGACATCACAGACCTATAGTTTCTTCTGAAACTATGCCTCATTTTCGTTGGCCGAGGTCCGCTGAAAATTTCGACTAGGGTGTCCATACAAAAAAATAGGGTTGCCGAACAACTTTTGGTCAAAATTAACGGTTTTTCACCAAAATTCAAAAATTTTCCACATATTCCTCGGAAAATGAAAAAAAAATTATATCACTGAAATCCTCTCAAAATATGCTACAACTTTGCTGAAGACACCAAAGGCCTAAGACGAATTTGAAAAAATTTTTTTTTTCATACACATGAATTCTCTTAACAGAGTGTGAACACATCGACTTGAAACTCAAAGGTTAACATTGAATAAAACTAAAAAGTAAAAAATAAAAAAATATTAAAAAAATTTAAATGAAAAACAAAACATTTCTTATGAAGTTATTAACTTCTAAAATAAACTTTTATGTAGGTAGAAAGCTAACTAAAAAGTAAAAAACAAGAAGGTTTTGAGAAAAATTAAATGTTTTTAATATCATTTTTTAAAAGTTGAATTTTCAGTATTAAAGAAACATCGTGGTCCTAAATCTTCTTAGGAATGTTTCTAGCTTTAACACTTGATTTAAGGTTCTTGTAATTGAAATATTTGCTCGAACTCTTGAATCTGAAAATTCAACTTTTAAAAAATGATATTAAAAACATTTAATTTTTCTCAAAACCTTCTTGTTTTTTACTTTTTAGTTAGCTTTCTACCTACATAAAAGTTTATTTTAGAAGTTAATAACTTCATAAGAAATGTTTTGTTTTTCATTTAAATTTTTTTAATATTTTTTTTAATAAAATGTCGTTTTTGATGCATGTAGTTGATTAACGAATTTATATTTAAATTGAGATTTCTTGGTAGTTTTTACCAAAGGACATGTATTAAATCAAATATTTGTTATATTTTCTATAAATTTGTAATGAAAAAATTACAATTAATATAAATTTTAATTGATAATTTACTGAAATAAGAAAGTCGTCTATGTACTTTTTGATTTGCGCATGATAAACCATGATTTGTGCAAGTAAGTCGGTGATCATAGTGTGGGTTAAATTTATAAAAAAATTAATTTTTTTTTTCATCATTCTTCAAAATTAAAACACTTACAACAATCTAAAACAATAAATTAAATATAAATTTTGTAAAATACTATGATTTTTTTCATGTTTTCTTGATAAAATTACAAAATTTGGGGTTTATAAAAGAATTTGATCCACTCTAAACATAAAAGTCTCTCAAAACACTAGTGGCATCTATTATCCACTTAGGGAACTTTTAAGGATTAGAATTTGGCATGAAGTTCGTTTTTTCTAAATTTTAATATTTAAAACATTTGTGAAGCGTATAATGAAGCAAAATACAACCAAAATTGTATTTTTAATAAAAAAATATTAGAAGATTTGCGTAACTTAGAAATTTTGCTCAAAATGAATGTCTTACAAAATCAGTTATAACCGTCAATAAATTTGAAATACGGGATACAAATGTGCAAATCATAGTACATGGTGGTTGTGTTATGCTGTATGAGAGACAATTATGGATTTGTATATTTAACATAAAATAGTTAATTAATTTTACTTATATTTTCATGGAAAAATCTTTATGAAATAAGAAAATACATGCATTAATCTTTCTCCAAAAGTGATTTTTAATCCTATTCAGTTTTACTTGAAACAAAAAAAATTAAAATCAAAAAAAAATTCTTAAGTGTGCTAAACATGGTTCATAATAGTAGATTTATTTTGGTTTTGTTCAAGCAACTCAGAAAATTCAAATATGTATAAAACTTCCCTTTTTCTTTTAAATACCGAGAAAGAAAATTAAAAAAAAAAAAAAAATTAAATTGTTTTGCAAGTGTGATTTCTCCCATTCATCAAAAAAAATTCTCTGAATACAAATTTAGTGAAAAATGATATAAAATATTTAATATTATTGGGAAAACCAACGAAAACTTGTAAACCGGTGAAAAAATAGTCAAATAACTACTGTAACGTAGATAACACAGTTATACAAAATGCATCATTTACTCGGACAAAGTTTAAACTATGAAAATATACGAAAAGTAAGCTGACACGTGTTTCAGGGTTTGGCCATTAGAGCATATTTAAGCCTGTTACAGCTATCAGCTATCAAGCGCAAAAATAAGCCTGATAGCTGTAACAGGCTTAAATAGGCTGTAATGGTCAAAAACGTGTCGGCTTATTTTTCATATATTTTGTTATTTTCATAGTTTAATCTTTGTCCAAGTAAGTGATGCATTATGTATATGTGTGTAATTCTAATATACGTTGTAACGGAAAATATTAGAATAAGCATTGAAAACGTACATAATTTAACTTTGAATGTTTTTTTGCGCCAATATGCGGTTTCTCATTTTCTTTTATCTTGAATAAATGGAAGGTCATCGTATATTAGATTTATCTACGTATTCTGTTTAATTCAACATGTGTTTTTAAGTAGAGTGTTCATTAATTGCCCGTTTAAACGCTTTTAATTCTAATTATGTATTTTTAAATTTATTAAATATAATTTAAAAAACTCTGTACAGTATGTTCAGTCTCAATCTCTTCTTTGTATTCTGCGAAAAGCTTAACAAATTAATGTAAAGATTGATGTCTGTTTCAGAAAATACTTTATTATATGAATTCGGCTTCGACTTGAAGAGGCTTAGCAAGAATCTGCCTTCAAGCTATACAGACCATTCCATTCAAATAATGTTCTTCCCGTGCAAATAGTTAGGAATGAAAATAAAAAAAATTATTCGGCACTTATCATTAAAATAATTTACTGAAACTGTTTTTAAAAATAAAAATTAATAATTATATTATGTTATTAACATTAAATTTGGGGATGTCATTATTCAATTTGAATTCCACTTAAATTCAATTTAAATTAAAACGTTTAAAAAATGAGTTTAACGTTTAAAAGAAATACGAAATTCACAAAAATTTTTTAAATTTTTTCGTATAAAGTCTCTGTTTCTTGAGTTAGGAGGTGAGATATATGAAAATTGTGATAAAAATAACATGTGTTATCACCAACCAGACACCATGTCTTTGCTCAAGCGCTTCTGGCTAGTTTGTCGGCTTTTTCTCTGTAATTTATTTTCTGTAAGCCATTTAATTATTTATAAAATGAATTTATGAAGCGCAGATAATTTACTCACCTCCATTATTATTGATTTGTTTCATACAAATTTAAGGCGCTATGCGGTTGTCAAAATTTAATCAGAAATTTCCACAGAAATATTTCATTTACTTTGTGAAAATCAGCGGTTAAAATTAAATGTTTGATTAGTCAGACAACCTGACAATTTAGATACAAATACGTTACAAAATTTAATTTAATAAACTGATTTAATTTAATTTATTTAATGACGTCCCCTATTATGCTTGTTAAATTATTTAAAAAGAAATTAAAAAAGAGTGTTGTGTAGAAAAAACCTTAACCCTTTGACTCCCCGTGTCCCATATAAGGGACAAAATTTCAAGAATTTTTTAAAAATACATTTCGTCAAAAAAAGGATTACCATTCCATTTTTACATATTTAAATTACACGAAAAAAAATATTTTGATTCCGTAATTGCGGGAAATAGCCTGAAAAGTGAAATAATATATTGACAAGTACTGTCGACAACACATTTTTATGACTTGTAAAAGTTTTGATCGACAAAAATAATAGAATAAAAATCACAGTCCAAAATCTAATGAACTGAAGTAAGTGAAGTTTATCAACTTCAAAAAATACAAGTTTTCGAAATGTGAACACAAAAACATAAAACAAGGGAAAAAATTAGAATCTGAAACTTGTACAATTTGTTATTATGACGGTATCTTGTTAAAAATTAATGAAAATATTGCTATTGATCAGAACAAAAATTGTACAAGTTTCAGATTTTAATTTTTTCCCTTGTTTTATGTTTTTGTGTTCACATTTCGAAAACTTGTATTTTTTGAAGTTGATAAACTTCACTTACTTCAGTTCATTAGATTTTGGACTGTGATTTTTATTCTATTATTTTTGTCGATCAAAACTTTTACAAGTCATAAAAATGTGTTGTCGACAGTACTTGTCAATATATTATTTCACTTTTCAGGCTATTTCCCGCAATTACGGAATCAAAATATTTTTTTTCGTGTAATTTAAATATGTAAAAATGGAATGGTAATCCTTTTTTTGACGAAATGTATTTTTAAAAAATTCTTGAAATTTTGTCCCTTATATGGGACACGGGGAGTCAAAGGGTTAAGGTTTTTTCTACACAACACTCTTTTTTAATTTCTTTTTAAATAATTTAACAAGCATAATAGGGG